>JARHVA010006824.1:710000-765000 GCA_037957365.1 Torreya grandis
ACTACCTTCAAAAGTTGTGGCATGAATTATGAACATCCTGATGGGCATACTCATCCCCTTTGACCATTATGTACCATAATGGAATAAAACACAATCAAATCTCGATCAATCACATTGATCCCCATAAGGTATCACACATTAAATCCATCTAGTGACTATCATGTACTATATATGACATACTTCCTAGATGCCCAATGACACTAAACAAACCCTATCAACTCATACAATCATCAATGATTGATCAAATTCCAATATCTTCCCCTTTCATGAGAGAGGTGAGAAGTTCATGTAGCAATAAAATAAGTCCAAACAATTATGTCTAATCCTCATCAATGAAATCAAAGAAATAGAGATTAAAAACTAAACAAAAAAAAAAAAAATCTAAAACCAAAATTATTACTATAGCATAACCCTATCTTTGAGTTAACAACTCACTCAATATGGGTAGGATAGTCCTAATCATATCCCATACCATATCCTATGCATCCTCAATCATGATTTCACCTTATCTTTTCCTTGAATTGGCTTGGGTAGCCCCACTTGATGTTTTAATAATTAGTTTGCAAAGTGAGCAAGTTAATTATTTACCAACCCATTCTAGAATTAATCACCATTGAGAACTTCATTTCACTCAAATATTCTAGAAGTATTAAAAGCATTTTCCCTTGTAATAAACTAAAAATGGGGGAAGAGAGAGACTGTATAGAACCACTATCATGTTTTAGATGTTTAGAATAATTGGAAGGTCTAGAAGAAACTCTGCAAAGGGGGTTTGACATCTTTTATACAACATATTACCAGTCATGATGAAAACCTATCGAAGGACTTTATTATTACATAAAATAAATGAATTACTAGGATGAGGGTTATGCACATCGAGGCCTTGGAGGAAAATATTAGGGAGGTGATGGGCATGCCATGCATCATAACAAAAACATTAAAATATAGTAGTAAGAAGTTGGATCTCATGCAAAAGGTTTTTAAGATAAATGAAGAAATGAAAACTGAAAAAAAGGTTTTCCTAGACTCAACCTCCCAAAACATTGGCCAGATATCTACTTATAAGAGATGAAATATCTCAACCTTAGAAGGTAAGTTCACAGTCATATTCTTGCACTACTTCCTTCTACTCAATCATTTTAAAATATACAAAATTAGTCTACCTTTTTACCTTTTAAAATCATTGGAGAGTTTGGCACTGGCATACCAGGTTGGAAATAAAAATGAAATCATACACCATGGATTGATCTTTTTGTTAATTAGAAAATGATAACCTATTTTGAGCAAAACCCTCCCCTCTACTGAAGAACCCCTCTACAATATCCCCTTGTTGAAGCCCCTGAGCCTGCATACAAAGCAGATCCTTCCCCCATCTTAGTTTCCTTTTCCCCTCCACTACCCTTTTTCATACTCCCCTCAATCATCTGATCACCCCCTCCTTGCCCTCAACAAAAAAATGCAAGCTTATCTCCACTCCCACCAATGAAACACCCATCCCTAATGTCACTCTTACACTATCCTCATATGAATCCTTGAACCAGTGCAATAGAGAATTGGGGGTCTTTTTAGACAAGTTAGAATAGGTTGGTACAACTATTTCCAACTTTATCGTGGATTGGAATAGACTAAAAACATCTACAATAAAGCTTAAAAATAACCTGAATGTTATTTTGAAATGAAATATAGTTTGCCCAAGAAAAAATGGACCTTGTGGAAATTTTATAAGAATCCCCTGTGTAGGATAGGACCGATCTGACCTTGGATGAAGGTCCATCAAGGAGGACTAGGGGAAGAATCATAAAGACTTTACTAAAGAAATCTAGCTCAGAAACTAAGGAAGAGTAGGAGACCAGTCAGGAAAATTAAAGGTCTGAGGAGCTTTTAGAGTCTAGTAGTTAATTTTTTTTATGGTATTTTTTATTTAATTATTTCATTTTGTTAGTATGTTTTTGCTTTTGGTTTATCATTTTTTTATACTAGGTTGAAGGCCTTCTGTCTTAAACTACTACCATTCTTTGGTTGTTTTTACTTATACTACTTATGTTATGATAGCGATTACATGATCCCTTTAAAACTTACTTATTTACCTTATCTAATAATATAAAAAAAATATGGGTGAATATTTATGAACTTAGAAGATATTGTTAGGTTCATTTGGACCATAGGCCTAAACCATGTAGGATGTTTCCTAGTTAGATGAAGTGTTAGAATAACTAGAGTAACCAGGAGAAATGCTACAAGAATGAGCAACATAATGTGATTTTGCCTTTCATGGATGCTTATGTTTCTACCCTTTAGAAGGAAATACAATTGAAATGTGTCCAATATCACCACAATTATTAAAATATGATAACTAAAAGATGAGGAATCACTTGAGAAACCACTATATTAAAAAGAATGCTTATAATTATGTTTATGGTTATGCTTGGAATACTTAGGAGAGTATCTCATATATTGACTAAGAGAATGTTTTAGAGAGTGATTCTAAAAAAATTCATTCTTTCATGTCTCTTTTTAACTTAGGGTGATCTTACCTTTGTATAGTAAACATATTATGTAGGCTTATTAGTCTTCTTCTTAGTGAACTGTTGCTTGTGTTTAATGAGAAATTCACAAATGGAATCAAATGTTGCATTATTTATCTTGTCACTAAGTTGAAATATTTATGTAAAGTTTGTATAATTTGAACTAAGACCATTCAGACAGATAGATATGAACATGTCATCATTGATTTTCCCACTTGTAGTTGTGTATTCCTATTTCAAATTATTAATTCTTGATATTTATTTGGATATACACATTAATCATCTTTTATATTATTTTTCAATAGGTTCATGGGGAGATAAATTGTATCATATTCATGTTCTTTATCATACAAGTCTTTTAGAGGTTTCCAAGCTTTTCAAGCTTCAGTTTTAATAGCTTCAATGTGAAAAAGGACGTGTGGATATCAAGAAGATTTAAGAGATGCAAGTGTATGCTTGTCACAATTTTGAAATTAAGGTAGTTTTACATCATCATTAGGATGTGTGGTTTGTTTTTAATTAATTCCCACAAATCATTAAAATTTTGAGTGTTTTCCATATTCAAGTTTCATTCTTCATAATTTTTAGGTGTTATTCTCCTTGTTTCAAAGATTAGACTTAAGATTTTTACCATAACTAAATAAACCAAAAAAATAGGGATAACACCATAGCTTTTCCTTTACCCTTAACTAACATCAATTTATAATAATTTGATTCCTAAGACCTATTGGTCTTTACATGTAAAAGTAAAAAAAAATCTCAAAAATGATGCACCCTTATGTCTCCAACACTATTTATTTTCACACCTTTGGTAACCAATTCAAAAAATTCAAAGGGAATGTTCTAAAAAATATTCCCTAACAAATTTATTCTAACCAAAAGGAAAGTTTGACCAAATTAATAGTTTGGTAGGTTTTGAACCTTGAACCCATTTCTTGAACCAAAAGGAAAGTTTGACCAAATTAATAGTTTGGTGGGTTTTGAACCTTGAACCCATTTCTTGAAAATGTCTTACAAAAGTTAGACAACCACCTCCTCTAGAATATTTTTTGAGATATGTAAAGAAGGATTTATATATTAACTTAAATTTTCTTAGTTTTTAAATTAAAATAAATTATGCACTTTAAAAAATTTCAACCAAATATTAATCCTTGAAAATATTCAATGTTAAAGCTCTGTCTTATGTTTCACTTTTGTGGGGCTCACAATAACACTATTATATGGATAAATGAAAGTATTTAAGTTTTATCAAATTAAGATTAGTGACATACCTTTTTTTAACCATGTTTCAAGTTGTACAAAGTTCTTTGGAGCATAATTCATACTCAAAATTCCATACAAATGCCTTCAATAAGTGATTTTGGCCATACAACTTGATTTCAAGTTGTATGGTAACTTATTGAGGGCATTTGTATGGAATTTTGAGTATGAAATAGTAAACATGGTTTTTTTTTCTCAACATGCCATTGTAAAAGTGGCCAGAAATCAAAATGGTAACTTTGATTATAACTATTAGTGATTCATTCATTTAGGTCTTGGTTGGTCAGTCTCAGTTTCCACAGTGCTAGTATTAGTTTTATCCTCGAGCAAGTCTTTCTTTGGTTTTTAGTTTTATCCACAACCAAATTATCCTTAAGGACCTAAAACACTTCATATTGGTATTTAAGATGATCTTCGACTGCACAGGCTTTAGAATTACCCTAAAAATAATGTGTATTATAAGGTAGGGGTAATCATAAATAACCTCAAATGGTGTATTCTTTATCATTTTGTGAAATGATGTGTTATACCACCATTCTATCAGTGAAATCCACTTAGACCATTGTTCTTGTGTTTTTAAGGAAAAATAATGTATGCATCCTTAGAGACACTTTTTCACAATTTTAGCTTGGCCATTTGATTTTAGATGATAAGATGAACTATGGGATAGTTTTTTGCCCCATGCAGAAACTATTTCAGTCCAAAATATGCTAGTGAAGATAGGATGACGGTCACTCACAATGATTTTAGGAATGACATGGAGTTTTTTTTACATTTTCTATGAATACTTACACCATAGTAATATCTTGAAAAGGATGAAAAAGCCTACAAAAATTTGAATACTTAGAGAGTTGATAGACAACCACTAATATCATGTCTATGTTATTCAATTTAGGTAGGCCTATAATGAAGTTGATTGATATTTCTTCCCAACATTGTGTTGGAATGGATAATGGTTGTAAGAGACCTAGAGTCTTAATCATTTCTCATTTATTTTGTTAACATGTCAAACATTCTACCACAAATTTTTTTACATCCCCCTTAAGGCCTTCCCAAATAAAATGTTTATTTATACGATGATAAGTATTTAAAAACCCAAAATGTCTTCTGATGGGTGAGTCATGCATTTGAGACAAGATACTAGCTTTTAATTTTAATTTTTGCACAAAAAGATTCTATCTTTATAGCATAAGGAGTCTCCTTTCCAAACATACTTATCTATAGAAGATGGGTTCTATTGTATTTTTTTATGAGTTTATTGGTTGAAGTGTCTTGTTTCTACTCTACCCATGTTGTTTCTACCCATTTAGGTTGTAATAAATAAATAGTATAAAGTTTTACTTCCTCTCCTTCCCATTAAGAAAGTGCATCTAATAAAATATTCTCCTTATATTTTTTGTAAATACTTTCAAAGTCATGTCATATCATATTTGTGACCAATTTTTGTTGATCCTCTAAAGACAGTCATTACTCCAAAAAATACTTTAGACTCTCAAGATCTATCTTAACTTTTAAATGCCTTCTGATGAGGTATTGGTGCCATTGTTTGACTATGTGAATGACTTTTAACATTTGTTTCTCATATGTGGGCCTTACCAGGTTATTTGCTTTTAATTATCGACACTTAAATGCTAAGGGACACCCTTATTGCATTAGTACTACCCCAATGCCATGGATAAAAGCATCACATTCTAACACAAATGTGTTAGAGAAGTCTGGGGTAGATAGCATGGGCATGAAAGTAAGAGAATATTTCAATTTTTGGAATGCTTGGGTGGATAAGTCTAACCATGAAAATGAATCCTTTTTCAATAATTTTGTTAAAAGTGTTACTATGAAAGCATAGTTGCAAACACCTATTATTTAGTAGCCTATTAGAACTAATAATCCTCTTAAACCTTTGATATTTTTAGGTTTTGGCCAATCTTTGACAAGTAAAATCTTCTTAGGGTCCACTTTACCACATTAGTGTGACACCACATGTCCTAAGTCAACAACTTCCTTCACCCTAAAGGCACATTTAGTTTTCTTTGCAAAATTTGATGGTCTTCCAATACCTTTAATATATTTTCTACATGCTATAAATGTTCTTCCCATGTTCTATTATAGATTGATATGTCATTGGAGAATACTAATTCAAATTTATGAATAAATGGGTGGAAAATTGAAATCATGAGGCTCTAAAAATTAAATGGTGCATTAGTGAGACCAAATGGCATAACTAAGAATTTATAGTGACCCTCACGTGTCTTAAATGTAGTCTTATGTACATCCTCCTCCTTTACCATATGTGATGATACACCAAACACAAATATAACTTAGTAAAGAAAATGCCACCATTTAATTCATCCAATAATTCATCAATGACAAGATTAGGAAACTTATCTTTAAAAATGATCTTATTGACTTCCCTATAATCTAGAAACATTCTCTATGATTCATCCTTTTTTTAGCCATAACCATTGGAGATGAATAAGCACTTTTAATGGGATGAAAATTATGTGAGTCTAGCATTTCCTTCACCAATTTTTCAATTTTTGACTTTTATTCATAGGGTTAGCAGTAAGGTCTAATGTTAGGAGGGATACTTCCTATAGTCAATTTAGTTTCATGATCATGTTCTTAGAATGGAGGTAGGCACTTTGGTTCATAAGATACTTTTTGATGTTTTTGAATAATCATTTAAAGATTTGGTAGGTCTTGATTTTATACATTATGTACTTCCAGGAAATATGGTTGTGCCACTATGCCATAAGATCCTTTCTTGAGCAATTTCTCCATATTATGAGATCTAATAAGTTGGATTGGTGTGGATTTCATCCCATTGTGTGTAATTTTTTCTATTTATACTGAAAACCATGAATAAGCCTTGAGAATTAAAAAACACTATTCCCATTTGTTTAAGTCATTGCACTCCCAAAACTTCATTTGCTCCCATAATAGATATGTCAAAAAAATTTAAATCTAACTTATAGTCCCAAATTGAGAGCTTGATATGATGACATTTACCCCCAGAAGAGAGTTTTTTCACATCGATAATGACTTCAAAATTGGATACTAGATACACAAAGCAATTGACCTCATTAGCTAATTTTTTGTTAATGAAGTTATGGGTACTCTCTATATTGACTAAAAATGTCACTTTTTATTTCTTAATATAACTTTCCACTTTGAGTTTTTGTGGTGTTTTTATCCCATTTAATGCACATAGAGAGAGATTAGGGATTTCTTCCTCATAATTTGCATGATCCATTGACACACTTATGTCCTCTAGACTATTTACTATCACAATGCCAACATAGGCCCTTTTCTATCTTTTTTTCCTCTTATTTAGGAGAGAGCTTGGTAATTTTCCTTGGGTTAAAATATCTGACCATATTTATATCAACAATATTAGTCACATTTCTATCTCACCATCTTAAATTTTGACTTTGCATGAATCTCTTGGTTACAGAATATTATTGCCCAATGTGTAGTGCTTGTTACATTACTATCCTAACTGTACATGATTCGAAAAAAATGAATGCATGATTAATTCATTCATTTATTCCACTGATGTAAAATTATAGCCTTTGATAAGGTGTTATTTTTGGGGTCTAGATTGCCAATATCATATGTTCTACATTATATTCTGCTACATGTCCTGTTTGTTTCAAAAAAAATAGTTTGGTGAAAAAAATTCCCTTCCATGGCTGATCATAGTGGGCTAATAAGTCCTTATTAAATTAATCCCAAATAATCACCTACCACTTTTTTGTTAGGTTGTGGAGCTAAAAGCTTCACCAGGATGCAAACAGGAGGAGGTACGGAGGTTGCAGAGAGTTACAGAACGAGTTACAGGGCAACCGACGTCGATCTGATCAACCGACGTCGATCAGATAGTAGTGCAAAAGCAACCGACATTGGTTACAAGTCAGCTGACATCAGTCAGAAGGAGCCAACGCCGATAACCTATGTGTGAGCATGCAGTTTGCATGCGAATTCTGGAGAGTCTATTTTTGGACTGTTAGTTTGCATGTTAAAGGCTAATTATAGTCTTGGAGTTGCGTGTCTAATTATTATAATTAAGATAGTCTAATTATTGTATGCATGAGATCTATATAATAGACTCATGGGCTGTATTTTAAAAGTGCACTAGAAAGCCATTGAGCTTGAAGAGAGAGCTAGTGTAGCTCCTCCTAGTTCCAAAGGGGTGCTGAGTGTGTATGATCAGGGAGAGTTGCAGGTTGTGAAAGTTCTACTAGGAGATCCACCGGGGTACTGGTTGAAGAATCATAAGGACTTTTTGAGGCAAGGAAAAGGGTTCTTCAAGGTGTAGAGATATCTATAGGGTAAGTAAGGTCTGTTGATTTGCAGGTGGCAGCAAGGAAAGGGAGATCTACTTGGAGTACGGTTGTGTGCTTTGTGTACTCACAGCGTTGTTACTGACTGGTGGAGGTGAACACCAACTTTGTATTGGAGTTGATTGTTGGGACCGTAAGAGAGAGAGGGAAGAAGTCCTTGAGGTGTGGCAAGCCTTTGAGGTGGAAGAAGAAGTGGCATCTTCTTTATTGTATTTTCTTCTAAGTGATTATTAATACAATTGTGTATTGTCTCTCATATCCTGTGTTGTTTCATATTTCTAGTTACTTATCATTCTGGTTAAATTCCGTGTTTAGTTGCTAATAAAAGAGGTAATCATATATACTCTTATTGTGGAGAGTAGGATCTTGACAGTTGGTATCAGAGCAGGTTGAGCAGGTTGGTACCAACTTGACAGTTGGTATCAGAGCTTTTGGTTGGGTTGACTAACAGGTGGTTCAGATCTGGTTAGTGTTTGTTGATTACAGGTCACTCACAGGGGTTTCAGATTGAGTGGGAGTATATCAATGGTAGAAGAAAGTAAGCTACGAATGGAGAAATTAAATAGCACGAATGGTCTGATTGATGGAAAGAAAGAGCAGGTAAAGGGAGATTGTTGGTCGATAGAAGATCAGCGTGTAGAAGCAGATGTTGTAGGTGTTATTGCACAAGTTGCTCTGGATAAAGTAGAATCTTGGTTTATAGATTATTTTGCCTCTTTCCGTGCTGCCTAAAATAAAGCATCTTTTCATGGGTATGTCTTTGGAGACTTTGGAGAGATTTATTTAGGGGTTGGTGAGCCTTGTCAGATTATTGATGAAGGGGAAGTGAAGCTAAAATTGCAGACGGGTAACACACAGGTGTTGAAGGAGGTCATGTAGGTACCAGTCTTGGAGATGAGTCTAATTTCTTCAGGAAAGTTGGGTGATGGGAGATGCACAGTAACTCTCACAGTGTATGTACTTGAATTAGACGGTGGTAACAAAGTAGGTATCCTTTATCTATCTACTTATATTACTGATTCACCTTCTATTGCAGAGATGTGGCTTTGTAGGCTTGGTCACATATGTAGGAGGGGAATGCATGTTCTTAAGTGGAAGACAAATATCTTTGACAAACTTAAGAACTGGAAAGCCTTGGTGTTCATGGAGGAGATGACGAATAGAGATCAGCTAAGGGGACTGAATTATTCTAAGCAGGACTGTGTTGATTTGAACAAGTTTTTGATCCAAAAGGAGCTTGCAGGTAAAAATTCATCACTCACAGGCGAACACAAGTACCGGCATCAGTTAGGAGGAACCAACATCAAACAGACGGGCACCGACATCGGTCATGTGCAGATCAGTATAGTCGGTGGTGTCAGGCAGAAGGAACCGACATCGATCACACAACAATCGACGTCGGTAGTAGGTACATCAATGTCGGTCAAGAAACTGACGTCGGTAGATAGGGTCAGTCGTAGGGAACCGACGTCGGTCGGGTGCAGATTGGGAGATGGCCAAGATCGGTCACTAGAATGGATGTTGGGTGGACAACAAGCTATCAAGGAGTCTCAAATGCCCATATGGAGGACTAAAAGGGTAAGTGGACCTCATATTCATTGTTCACCTTCTTACTAATTGCTTATTGATGGTCGAGAACCAGGAAGATGTGAAGAGGCAATGCAGGTAGAATCTAGAAACAGTGGGAGCTTGGCATGGATGAGGAGTGTGAGTCCTTGGAGAAGAACCAAACAGGAGTTTGTTGGTGGAGTTGTCAGCTAGAAGAAAGCACTGAAAGACGGATGGATTCCCAAGTTGAAGAAGAGAGTGGATAGATATGTGAGACGGAAGGCCAAGGTATATGGTCTTGAGGAAGTTGCAGGACAGTGGTACAGGTTTGATAGGTGGATGATAAAGCAGGGCTTCAGTCAATGTCAGTGTAACCATTGTGTTTGTCTTTACCAGGTGGATGATGAGTCGTGACATTATCTTATTACTGTATGTGGTGTGGTTTCTTGTTTCAGGGTTACATAAGTAGGGAGTTTTTTGAGCTAAAGGTAAAGTTAGTTCAGAGGTATGTCAGGAAGAATTTGGGAGAAACAAAATTCTTTGGCATAAGAGACATGGAGATTTTGTCTCCAGTGGGAGCTGATGTGAAGATGGTGTTGGTGGGGTTCAATATGCAAGATGTAGAATTGGAAAGCACACCAAGGGCTGGACAGTTCAAGCTGAGCTTAGAACAGTGTTCAAAATCACATGAGGTCGAGTGTAGACCTGAGTTTTCCCAAGCAGTGGGAGTTATCAGAGAGTTTGGAGCCAATTCAGGGAAGGTGGATTCTCAGGTATCTGAGAGGGACCAGCAGCAGGGATTCATGTTATGCAGGGTCAAGGTCTTCACTACATGGGTTTGTAGGTTCGGATGTGTTAGGTTACTTGGATGACAGGTGTAGCATCATAGGTTGTGTGGTGGTTGGTCTTCAGGATTGATCTTGAAGAGGGATACAAGCCAAGGAATAAATTAGACGGTGTACAGGTGCAACTATTTATCTCCAAGTGGGAGATTGTTAGGTTGTGGACCTAAAAGCTTCACTAGGATGCAAATAGGAGGAGTTACGAAGGTTACAGAGGTTGCAGAGAGTTGCAAAATGAGTTGCAGGGCAACCGACGTCAGTCTAATCAACCGACATCGATCAGATAGCAGTGCAGAAGCAACCGACATCGGTTACAAGTCGGCCAACATCAGTCAGAAGGAGCTGACGTCGGCAACCTGTGTGTGAGCATGCAGTTTGCATGCATATTCTAGAGAGTCTATTTTTGGACTGTTAGTTTGCATGTTAAAGGCTAATTATAGTCTTGGAGTTGCGTGTCTAATTATTGTAATTAAGATAGTCTAATTATTGTATGCATGAGATCTATATAATAGACTCATGGGCTGTATTGTAAAAGTGTGCTAGAAAGCCATTGAGCTTGAAGAGAGAGCTAGTGTAGCTCCTCCTAGTTCCAAAGGGGTGTTGAGTGTGTATGATCAGGGAGAGTTGCAGGTTGTGCAAGTTCTACTAGGAGATCCACTGGGGTACTGGTTGAAGAATCATAAGGACTTGGTGAGGAAAGGACAAGGGTTCTTCAAGGTGTAGAGATATCTACAGGGAAGTAAGGTCTGTTGATTTGAAGGTGGCAGCAAGGAAAGGGATATCTACTTGGAGTACGGTTGTGTGCTTGGTGTACTGGCAACGTTGTTACTGACTAGTGGAGGTGAACACCAACTCTGTATTGGAGTTGATTGTTGGGACCATAAGAGAGAGAGGGAAGAAGTCCTTGAGGTGTGGCAAGCCTTTGAGGTGGAAGAAGAAGTGGCATCTTCTTTATTGTATTTTCTTCTGAGTGATTATTAATATAATTGTGTATTGTCTCTCATATCCTGTGTTGTTTCATATTTCTAGTTACTTATCATTCTGGTTAAATTCTGTGTTTAGTTACTAATACAAGAGGTAATCATATATACTCTTATTGTGGAGAGTAGGATCTTGATAGTGGAGAGTAGGATCCTGATAAGGTGTTATTTTTGGGGTCTGGATTGCCAATATCATATGTTCTACATTATATTCTGCTACATGTCCTGTTTGTTTCAAAAAAAATAGTTTGGTGATAAAAATTCCCTTCCATGGCTGATCATAGTGGGCTAATAAGTCCTTATTAAATTCATCCCAACTAATCACCTACCACTTCTTATCACTCATCATCCACTTGTACCATTGATAAGGTTCATATTCTAGATGTAGTGAGGCTATGCCAACCTTTGCATTCTCTAGTATATTTTGAAGCTTACAATATTGCTCAATGAGAATTATCTAGGAGGTTACATCCATACAATCAATATATCAGATTTCCATCTTTGTTAGGTGTGATTTTGGCCCTTGGCACTATTGTCCTATGTGTGCTTTATTGTGCCCTCCAAGATGGTCTAGTTGTATATGAGTGACTGTAGGATCTAGATTAATTAGGGACTTAAATTAAGACATTAGATCTTGTTTAAAAATGTTTAAACCCTCAAAAAAAAATTGTAAATAGGGGGGAAAAATAACCTTGATAAAGGTGACCATTGTTTCACATTCCTCATGTATGTTTCCTTCAATTTTAGGTAGTGGCAATAAAATAAATCATTGGGATCAGTGATTGAAGGAAATACATTTGTTCCAAAAGGCATGTCTATTGATTTGGTTTTGTTTCTAGTTTTAGATTTGTTCTTAACTCTTGGAAGAAAGTATTTGGAGTGATTGGTAACCATAAATAATTAAAATTTGTTGTATTAGGGCAATATGTTCTAGGACTATTGACCAAATTTGACCATTGAATTTTAGACTGTAAAATTCATCAAGTATTTAAATAAAAATAAAGGACCCTATCTCAAATTTAATGATATTTAAAAAAAAACAAATTATTAAAAATCCTAAAATTGCATCTTTTAGATTCATTTTATGAAAAATCATAAACTTGTAATAAATCACTCAATAATTATCACCACAACCCAATTTGTTTCCTGTGGACTCCTCGATTGATTCTCCAACTCCACTAAAAAAATTGTATAAATTTTCACTATGGTTTGATAGATGTAGTAGGAAAAAAAAATATTTGCCAAAATCGATGATATGATATCCCTTGTTAGGATATCTCTTTATAGTAATAGAAGAAAAATTCAAATATAATCCACTTCAAGTGGAAACCTCCAATAATTAGAATAAATAAGGAAATTAATTCAAATATTAAACTTATGATCATTATGAAGAGCCAAGCTCAAATATATATATACCCATAATTAGGAAGAGACACACATAATTGGGAAGGGTTACACCCATTCATCCAATTATGTTGGTTTAACTAAATATTAAGAATTAATAACTAAAAGATTAAGGTTATAATCTATCTTTTATAACCTTAGTATTCATAATGTTAGGGGTGTAATAATCTCTCTCCCTCACTTGCTTCCTTGGGGTTAGGTTTCCAAAATTTGTACTTGAATGATAAATGTAAATCTAATTTTTTTTTCAAGTGAATATTATATTAATACAAGTTGTGGAGTTTTTAATTTGTAATTTACTTATATATACGATGTTTTTGATATTCCTCTTCATGATGTGATCCTTGAACTCTAGTATTGATCCCTATTCATGGTTATGTGAATGTTGTCCAGGTGTGGGATCAATTTGTGGTTGTATTTTTTAAAATGAATTTAATTTGGCTGCATTTCAATTGGGTTTTCATTACTTTTCCATTTTCTTTTCTTATTTTTATTTAATCTGTTAACTAGGGTTAGATTAGATGTGAATGCAATCCTCTTTTCTCATTTCATCTTGATTTCAAATACTTGTTTAATTTTTGAATATACTATTGAATATAATACAATGAACACATTTAAATCAGTTGCATCTTCATTTAATTATAAATGTTGATTTCTCATTTGTGTAAATATGTAAATGCAATCTTGTTGTCATTTCATAAAATACACATGAAACCCTATACAAATGAAATAACTAAACTCACATTTCCATGTAAGCCATGTTAAAGACTAAAATAATGTTTAAATCTCATAAATAATCCAAATCAGTAGGCCCCCTATATTAAAAGAGTTTCACATAGACTAACTATGTCACTTAGTACATCATGCCCTAACAATAGACTTTGGGGAGACCTCTGAGCCTCCTTTTTGGAGAGGCTAGATAAGTGATCATCCCACGTAAGTTGGTGTGTTGATTAATCCATCAACATAATTAGTGTTATAAGGATGACATGATTGGATTATTTTAAACTTTATCATTTATTTTGGTCTTGTGGCCATCCTTCACCCTTCTCCACCTTGTTGCATGCCTAAAATGTGTATCAACATAACTAACACTAGAAGTAGGGCATGATTATAATGTGTTAGAATTTATCATTTATTTTGGTATTGTGGCCATCCTACATAATTCCCCACCTTTTTGTGTTCCTAAAACACACAACAATAGACTAGCGCTAAATGGAGAGTTGACATGAAATATTTTGGATTTATCATTAATTTTGGTCTTTTGAAAATCCTTTATATTTTCCCCACCCTATTACATGCATAAAATACACATCATCAATAGACTGGCACTAGAAGGAGGGATTAAATTGAATTTTAATAAAAATATTAAATTTTCAATTTTAGAGGAATTACCCATAATGACATTGTAGGTCCTAACATTATAAAATTGAACATTTCATACCCATTAATAGTTTTTACCTAGCTTGGTGAAGGTGGATTCCCTGTGAACATTCGAAGGTTAGATCATAACTTGCTTAATAATCTTGATAATTTTTTCTTAAATACATACATGGTGGGATTCAGACAGTAGAAGAACACATTCAAACATTTAAATATGCCATCATCCAAACTCAAATCTAACATAAAGATGCTTATCATATGTTTCCTTATCCTATGGATGAGGTTGCTTATAGATGGTACCTTGACTTGCCAAATGGATATATTACCTCATGGGATAGATTTTAAATGTATTCATTAATTTATTTTAACATTTACACCAACCATGTTGCCCTGTACTACCAATTTACTATATCCCATAGGGACCCCAATGAACTCGTAAGAATGCTCAATGTTCCCTTTCAACAGTTATATATAAATTTGAAAGATCCATTCCTATAAATGGAAGTGGTTACCATAAATTTTTTTCTAAAAAACATTGGATCCCTTGATTTCCATGCTTATCTACATAACTCCATCCACTCTCACATCTCTAGCATTAAATTAAGAAGAAGATTTCACTATTAAACACCAATCAATGCCACATGGATATGGTGCTGACCTATTTTATTCATTAAGAAAATCAAGTGTTTATAACCAAAATCCTTAAATTTAATTTCCTATAATTCATCACATGGATAATTTATTGCCTTATAATCAAGAATTTACTCAATATTATAACCAATTAAACCTCAGTGTAAAAAATGAGATCCCTCCTACTACATTTAACACATGCATTTATGATAGTTCAACATTTAATAAATAGAGTATTTTACCTTGTTTTAGTGATAAAACATATTTTAGTGTTATTTATAATAAAGTGTCATTTATTGTATGATATTACCAATAATAAATGCAGAGACTAACCTATATGACTATTCCCAAGTTCATAATTTGGGATCTATGGATGTGAAAATGAGATAAGTGATAGATTGGTCATGTTGACCAAGAATGTTTCATTTAATAGGCAATAAATGGTCTAAGAGAGCAATGATGAGGATGAGTCTGATGATAAAATTGCATCAGTTTATTTAGGTAAGTTCATGGAATAAAATCAGAGTATCAATGAGCTACCCATACAAAAGGACAAATTAAAAAAAATCCTGTAATTAGTTTGAAGATGAAACCAAAGAATTGGAGCAGTTAGATGAAGACGATGCATCCTATGCATATAAAACAAATAAATCTTAGACTTTTGTTCCTATATTAAGATATTTGATTTAGGAAGATCAACACCTCATTTCCAATAGTCTACCTCTCTTCTCATCATTGGAGGTAGTTGAGATAGGAGAAGGAAACATTGAAATTGGTCATATGTGAGAGGAAGAATAACTAGTGGAGTCTAAACCTGACTATATCCCACTCCAAGGTAACTTTCATTTTGATCTAGTTAGCATGTACTTGAGTGATGTAGTCACAAGGTCACTCACCACCAAATAATTACACTTATACATTGCTAATGATAGGTGGAAAGAAGATGAAAATTAGGTTATTTCTCCTATGTTTGAAGGTTTATATCATTTAGATCAGCCTATAGGATGTGATTGAAGCATTCATATGCTCCTATCAATATTGGAGATGATCAAAATAGAAGTGAGTAATCATGATTACGATGGACCGAATGAAGAAGTGAATCCAACCAGAATTAAATTTAAACACTACTTGATCCAATACAACTCTCTACATACTTTAAACATTGATGATAACACTAAAAGGTCATTATCATGTGAAGAATATAGCCTGTCTTCTGTATGATGAAAATGACAAGAAGGATGTTGCCATAGAATTCAAAATAGAAAGGGGCAATTGGTAAGTGATCTTCTCATTAGTTACCACAAATAACATATTTCTACCAAGTTGGATGTTACGATCTCTTTGGTATGTGTTGATACCCACCCCTATTCCTCACCAGAATTTAATGTATGGGTAAAGGTATTTATCAAACCCTATCCCAACTATTTTTTTAAAATTAAATATAATTACATTGTTGAATTTAATAATGAGAAGCTAATTTGTATGAAACCATCATAGATAAGACTCTTTGGGATAGTGTGTATTTGCAAAAATGGAAACAGCAATATCAATATGACTTCCCCTATGGTAGTATCTCTACCAAACCTTCTAAAATCTTGAATGTGAATACATTATGTATTAGGGGTGTAACTAGTGGGGATGTCCTATTGCATGTCAATGGGTATTTCCTCAAGCTCTACTTCCAAACATGAATTTACCTAAAAAGGTCCTTTAAATAACTTATCTTTACTTCCCTGATTTTATTTCCTACTTTTGGTTGCTTTTATTATTTTTATCATTTGTCTAGCCTCTTAATTTGTCCTTTTTGGTCTGATCCAACTTTTGTTTTCCCTACAGGTTGCTCATTACTCAAAGAAGGATGAGGAAGGAGGGATAATAGGTAGGCAACATTAGTGATGTGAGTAGTTTGTGCCTTAATATTCTATTTATGAATCAGCTTTAAAAGCTTGGGTCATCATGTGCACTCTGAAATTGTTTGTGTTTTCTAAAGTTTAGGTCAATTATTTATCTTTTGAAGATATTCTCTTGAAACCACACTTAAAAAACCACATTTTAATAGTTTTTAGGTTTAATTGGATGAACTTGATATAGTTAAGATCCAAGGTGGAAAATATATAATTATGTATTTAATTTACCATGGTCATCCCCAACTAAGAATTTAGATGTTAAAAATAAATAAAGAAAATAAATATCAATTTCCAAAACACTCAATTTATTAGTGATTTAGGAAACCTCTACTAGGGATATGGACACTTGATTTTTAGTAGAACAAGGACTTGAGTAGTATTAAATACATATATATCAGGGATCTAGATTTTTAGATAGAAATGGAGCAATGTCTAGGTGAATTTTGTAAGGGTATAATTCACTATCTTGATGGTTTGAGATGTAGTGGCTAGTCTTTACAAGTTCTATGAAGTAATAAATAACTAATATGCACACACTGGGTCAATGAGAATATCATATTTGGTCACATAGATATTATCTTGTTTTACTCTTTATGATACATTCATGTTCCATGCATGGTCTTGTCTAGAGGTTCTGGGTTCATAGACACAATTTTCTAGTTTCAAAATACTCGAGAGTATTTTATAGCAAAGTCACCATTTTTTGTTGCTTACACAACATGCCTTAATTACTCTAGCATCATAAAACTATTTTTTTGCTCCTACTTGTGCTCTCAATATATTTTATTTATTCATTATCAAGTTTCATTGATGGGTCATATCATTTTGCATGTCATATTAGGTCCTACAACCACCTTCGTTGGATATACCACATAAGTGTGAGATAGTTTCATATTTTACACTTAGCATGAAAGTAGAGCCTTGACCTCCCAAATTACATTTGAAATTTTAGATTGTTTAACTCTCTCAATCCTTTTTCTAGGGGTCATTTTTGTTTGTGCACTAAACCATCTCTTGGGACCTACTCCATTAGGATAACCAGGGTCGTACATAAAAGTTTCATATTTGGAAATAGGCACAAAAATGATTTTTTGATGCACTTATTACACATAGAAAATATATAAAAAACTTATCTAGAACCCTGATTAGGTCTATTAAAGCTTGTTATATATATATTTTATTTTTAGACCTAATAGGTTTTCTACTACTGAATGTCTTTAGAACCCAAAATAGTCTTGCTTAGTTGAAATCAAAAAATTTGTACTGATTAAGGCTTTTTCTCTTTTGGTTAAGTCCCCTAGACCTAATTAGACTTCAAAATTTGAATAGGTCTAAGGGAGTCATTCATTTGTTTTGTTTAGCTAATTAAAATAGTAATTCTGATTAGGTCTTGGTTGGTCAGTCTTAGTTTTTATAGTGTTAATCTCAGTTTTATCCTTGAGCAGGGATTACTTTGGTCAGTGAGTGATTTTTAGTAGTGGTCAGGCTTTCAAATCTATACTAAGTATATTAAATCCCAAAGGCTCCATCATAATTATAACTAGGGAATTTTTCGTACTAGTTCTAGGACTTATTTCCTTTAACAAAGTGTTGATCGAGTCTACAAACCTATCTAGAGGGTGCCAAAGTCTTATCTCATATTGTTAATAAGGTCTGAGACCTAAACTAGTTATTTAACCCATCAATTTGAATGCATAGTGTTGTATGAGCCAAAATGTCCAGAACTAGGAAATTTTAATATCATTTGAACAATGATATTTGGGGGTCCCATGCCTGATTAGACCTTGGGACCCCTAAACATAAAAAGTCAATGTTATTGGGATAATCAAGATCCGATTAGGTATTGTTCTACACCCAAATAAATCATAGTTTTAATCATAATTTTGAAGCATGATTAACAAAGGAAGTTCAGTTTTTTAAAACTAACATTTCCATCTCAGTCGATACTCAATTAGGTCTACTGGGCCTATTTTGGGCACATTTTTCTATTTTGTCAATATCTTAAGCCCCATTGCTCTATTTTTCAAGATATTTTTGATAGCATATCACAATGGTATCACCAATTTTAGTAAATATTAAGTCAATTAAAATATATTCAAGTTTTTATATCATGTGTTATAAAAGTGCTTTTATGTTCTAATTTTGACTTGTTTATTTTTTTCTTTTTTTGCAACATAGGATAAAAATGTGTGGATTTTGGAGGGGAAGAAAATTTAAAGGAGAGGTTTTGGAGGGAAAAATATTTTCATCCATTGACCAAGATTTCTATATATTTTTTGCACTAAACCATTCCAAGGGTTGGCTATATGTGACTTCAAAGAGGAATATTGAACCAACCACTTTACTTCCATGCATTTTATTATCTTGTAGCATAATATCTCTCAATCTATTATTTATCTATGGTTATGCTACCAAAATTTTTACTTGAATGATAGATGTAAATCCAAATTTGTGATTCAATTGAATATTATATTAATACAAGTTGTGGAGTTTTTAATTTGTAATCTACACATGTATACAGTGGTTGTAATCTTTCTCTTCATAGTGTGATCCTCAAACTCTGGCACTAATCCCCATTCATTGTTATGTGAATGTTGGATAAATGTGGGATTAGTTTTTGGCTTACATTTATTCAAATAGATCTAATATTGTTACATTTCAGTAGGGTTTTCTTTCCTTTTCCATATTCTTTTTCCTTTTTATTTAATTTTTTAGCTAGGCTTAGATTAGATATGAATGCAATACACTTTTATCTCTTTATCTTGATTATAAATCTCTATTTATTATTATGAACACACTATTGAATATAGATCAATGGACACATTTAAATCAACCACATCACCATTTAAATTAAAACATGTAAATAATAATTTCTCATTCATGTAAATTTGTAAATGCATGCTTGTTATTATTTCTTGAAACACGCATGAAACCTACATGACTAAAATAAATAAATTTCCATTTCCATTTAGTACAAGTTAAATATTGAAATCATGTTTAAATCTAAATAATATTTTAAACCATTAGGCCCCTTATATTGGAACAAAATTACATAGACCAATTGGGTCACCGAGTATGCTATGACGCAACATTAATAGACATTGGGAGACCTTTGGGCCTCCTTTTAAGAGAGCCTAGATGGACAACCATCTCACCTCAATTGCTGTGGTGAATGAATCATCAATAGAGCTAAGCTTAATTGGGTCTCCTTGAATGTGATTTATTCCAACTTTGATGAAAAAACTAATAGAATACATATCTTATATAAAGTTATATAAAATAAGTCGAGAGATATCATTCGTGAGGTTCCTATTACACTTATATCATAAATCCAATATATGCAACTTTAGAATTATATGTCTCATCATATTTTATAGAGATTTATGTAAGATATGTATGTTAGTTATATTTATATTCTAAGAATTAATATTAATAAAAAGAAACAAATTACAAATAACTACTGGAAAAGTCAATATTATAAATGTTTCTTTCTTTTTTGGAGTTGTTGGTGGTAGAATAAATTTCTATTCACTATTATAATTATACTATTTAATACCAATTTATTGATGTGGGTATTGTTCACACTCCTATATTTAATGACGTAGGCTCTAACATTTTAGAATCTCAATGGAGGTAAAATCCACTCTAGGACATGAGTTGCAGGTATGGGTTAAACAACCTAGTGGTGGAATAGCAAGCTAAGCATGAAGGTTGTTAACTGGGTAGGTTTGTAGTGAAATAAATCTTAGTAAAGAAACTAAAAACTATTTGGGTCAGATGGATGGACACTATTTTAAAGTGGGTAGATCTCTATCAAATAAACTTCAAAAAAGGGAAGAGTATAGAAGAAAAGGAGGATATATGGTCTCAAAGAATTGCTTCTAGGGTTGGTTTCTTTGTGGACAGTGTTTCCATAACTAATGTTTACTATTGGTAGATATTTCACTCTCAAAGATAAACAAATTTAATCAATCTAAGAAGAAATGGTATATGAAACTTAAGGATCTCAGTTGAAGGTTGTTCCTTTTAAAGTAGTTATTGCACACCCTTACTTAGGAGATTACATCTTGGATCAAAAAGGTATATAGGTCATCTATGACTCACACTTAAAATACCATATCATATATAAACACTACTGCACATTTATAAAATTAATATCATCAACCAATTTATTGAAATCAATAACACCTGCTAACTATTCAATAGCTTTTGCACATCCAAAATCAACATATATCAATGATAACAAAAGGAATTCTTCATAGCTATTGCACAATTTGAATTACTAAATTAAAAAAAGGAAATAAAACCTTAATTACATAAAAATTAAAGTAAAATACATCCACACAGTTGCATGATAATAAAAAATGACTTCTTCTTGTATTGATAATTTTTAACCCTTTGAATTGAGGGACTTACATGTATAAATAGACTTGGGTAGGGGTCACCTCATCCTCAAAGTCTATGCAAAAATAAAATTTAAATCTAATTTTAATTTTAATACCAAAAATGCATGCATAATTACAGTTGATCACAACTATGTCAAAAATAAGTTTTCACGTATAATGCCATGCAACATGTGCATGCTTACAAATTACTAAGGCTAACTATTAAATGCGTACATCAAGTATGAGTAAACTATAATTACATTAATTAATCATACATAAATGATTACATACAAAAGTATCCTTTAATAAATAAGGCTTATTTAAACTTGGTGATTATATGGCAGCACTTGATGTAGGGGGAGACATTGAAGTGGTTGGTGGCAGTGAGCTAGGAGGTGGCATTGAGCTAGTAGCTAGAGTTGAGCTGGTAGATGGAACCTTAGCCTTCTTCCTGGCCTTTAATTCCTAATAATATTTAAAATTGACATCATGATGATATATTATGTTATGATGTCCATTTTCAAAAGTGGGGGCCTATGTACCCTTCTTGTTTTTTACATTAGGAATGTATGCTCGATTTTAGTGCTCCTACAATTGATCTAAAAGATCTCTAATTCTATGACCTTCTTCCTTGTAAAATTAAATTCATCCTCAATATCTAATCATGATAATTCTTAAATATTATATTTGAAGTTGGATGACATTTTTTTTATAAGAAAATAAAAAATGACTCTACTTATTAGTTTCCCTATAGAGTCCTTAGCCTATGAGAGCTTCAACTCATCTAAAATTTGCAAAATAAGATTCTCATGTTATGCATATTTATATATTATTAATTCTACAACTACTACCTATTCCATCACTTTTTGTGTTTAAATGAAAACTAGGTTGAGGGAATTGTATGCTTCTAATGGTGTCATTATATTCATGTGGTTGTATGTCTTATTTGTTGTATACAAAACAAGGAATTTTAATTTGTTCTCATATTTATTCAAAGAATTAAAGGATTTTTTTGGTTCAATAATTTGAGGGGATAATTTATCCCTCATTGAATCAATAAAATAAAAAATATTGTAAAGTGTCTAAGCTACACTTTAGAACATTTTTTTGTTATTCTTTGACCTGCTCTAATTTTTGCTTAAGCAACATTCTTGCTTATTTTTTCCCTTCATAGAGCTCGAGAAAAACATCCTTTTATGTTTAAATATAGGATATAAAATTATCATTATAAGGAGACTACCCCAATATAATGTTATTTATCTTTGAAAGAGAGAAAACATCTTGTCTTCTTTCTATAATCATGCCCCTTCCAACATCATCTTTAATATTTATCTTCTTCACTCTATGTATAATCCCTGCAGATTTATGAAAATTGCACTTACTATGTGTAGATAAGTAATTATGAGGTTTGGCATTTGAGAGACTTCATATTCTAAATCTATTTCCCATTGTGGGATTACCAACTAAGTTGAGTCAATTGGTTGGGTGTCTTAGGCTGTAGTCTTAACCAACGAGTCCCCTTAAGACTGTTTCAAGGCCTCTGAATGTAATGGGTTTAGAAGAGAAGGCCAAATAATATTAGATAAATCCACACCACCATATTAGGGAAAAGGGTTTATTGTATATACCTACTTCTTCTTCCCATGCTTCTTAGATGTTACTATAATGGTATTCTAAGAAGAACTAGGAGAAGGCATTGGCAGGCCTAATTGAGTGGATCACACATGTAGCTGTGAACTTGCCAACACTCCCCTAGCTTTCTTATATGACATTTTTTTAATCTTAGGGGAAGATAAGGTAAAATTAGAGGCAACCATAGTAAAAGTGGGAACAATGGATGCTAAAGACACAACTAGAATAGTATAAACTATTGACAATGTGGAGATGGTAGGACTAGAGGAAACATCTTCCACTTTCAGAATAATCAGGGATGTGAAGACATTATAATTAGAAGAAATAACATCTACTTTAGGTAGAAACATGGAAGGTAAAACACTAGTATTGAGAGAAATAGGATCAAAAGAACAAAAAAACATATGAAATACAAATGACACAACTCATATTATTGAAATAGAAGGAATTGTAAAGACAATTGGGATTACACCCTCACCTGATTGGTCTACTTTGAATGGTGCCTTTCCTTTAGTTTCTTAGAGGCTTAAGACTTTGGCTCTCTATAACTCTTTCTATTTATCAATGCGATTACCTCCTATATATTTATACTCTTTCCCTATGGTTTATTATGTGGATGATGCTTCAATACTTGGGCTTATAGGGGTCTCTAGGATCTTGGTTTTCTCTTATAGAAAATAGTCACATTCTCTATTATGGGGGAAACCACATGAGTCGAGTAAATTGAGACGTCCACACTTAAAATCACTTGAGCTAAAATGGTAGTGTGATGAGCATGACATTCTGATTTTAAAGAGTCAACATAAATTGGCTCATCTTTAGCTCTTCTAAGGGAAATTATAATTTTAGGAGCTTTAGTTACCCTAGGCTCTTAATTTACAGTCTTAATTACCATGGGTGATGTCTGAGAAGGTTCCTCCTATTAAAATAATGATTGGGAGGGCCTATTATTCCAAAACTATGTGTAATCCCATCCACATGAAGGTGGAATCCTAACATGTGCATCCACAATAAAAATTGAGGGTTCCCTTTGGATGATTTTCAAAAGTTATCCACCCAATCTAGACATTTGTGCCCTCTCTAGGACTTAGGCATCACTCTTGGCATTCATAAAAGGTAAGTCATGATCATAAGGCTCATGTTGGTATGAAATACCAAGGCCTTGAATATTATTTTGAATTTGACCATGAGGGTCCCAGTTTCTATGTAACATGGTGGCTAATGATTAGTATTTTCTAAACCTACCAACAAAGTGCTTGTGATTGATGTAACACATCCTGCTAATCTTTAGATGGGAGCCATTAAATGCACTTTTATTTTTATTATTCAAATGATCATCAATTATATACCATAAATGTTATGCTATCTCCTACTCATCTAATTTATCTAACATATACTTAGGGAGACACAACAAGGTAACCTTATGGCCAACAACCATGATCACAATGTAATAGAGGTATATCTAGTATTCCCCCTTGGGAATGAATGTATTAGCTATGTTTTTAGATACTATGGGTAGTGTCAACTCATTAATAACCCTCCAAATATGAGGATATACATCCTCTAAAATTTAGATTGTGTTTCTTGTATATGGGTATATATGCATGAAAGAATAAGAGTCACATATACAGTTCTTGATGAAATTTAGAGATGGGATCGAGAGTGACCTATTGTGCATGTATACTATGCCCATTAAAACATCCAAATGTATGACATAATATAAAAATGGCCTCTGAGAGGGCCTGTTATCCTTGCTTATGTATCTTAGCATTGATTACCTCCCCTAGAGCAAATGTTAGCTCTGAGGTAAATGGTAAATCTAGTAGTGGAATCTATTTGAGGTGAAGGAATTCAATGCTAGGGTATCCATATAACTAGTTTAAAAGGACCATCCTAATGTGAATTCCCATCTATAACTTGGATAAGTGTATTGGTTAATTCTCCTTGAGGATGATGGTCTCCCTAGAAATGATCCATTTTCTTAATGTTTTGTCAATTGAATTATTCTTCTTCCATTTTACCACTCTATGAAAATCAAATGTTACATTTGCAATAGGATAGAATAAGTACCTTTGGAATGCATCTCTTGAGATGTAGGTGATGAAAGTTTTGTGCTCCACATAATGCATTAAAGTTCCCCCAGTCACCTTTCTTGCAGGTATCTATGTAGGTCTACGCATGGCATAACCTCTAGCCTGAAAGCTATGAAATGCAATACTTGTCACTTGAGAGGGAATAAATTAATATCCAATTGCCTCTGTGCTGGTGTCAAGTCCTCCTCACAATTGAGTGCATTTATTTTGTGAGTTACATCACATAAAAATGAGTAATTAGGATACTCATCATTGAATACTATGAATCAAAAACATTATCTTTGTACTCAATAGAGTTCTTGATAAAAAATATGTATAGTGGTAGGGCACCCCTAAATCTATTATATGAATCCATGATTATTTTACTAAGCTAACAGAGTTTTGGTTATTCAATTTAGTGGCTTGTCTCCTTTGTATGTACTTCATAATTCAAACATAGGTAGCTAGGGTGTGTTCTCAAAAAAAAGAATGGGGGTATGTAAAGTATAACAAATGGCTACTTTCAATGGGAATACTCCTGAGTATTCAAGAACCCATAATCTTTTCTTATAATTCCTAATCAAACTTAAACCATTTCACAAGAGAATAATTGAATCATAGACATGAAAGAGACTCCTAAAAAGATAATACATCATACTTTCCTTTATTATATCCTGGATCTATGTGTGACATGATTTTATTTTACCCTTATTGTGAAGATTTTAGTAAGGACTTGGGAAATTATAGGTTTCATTCTAGTTTCTTTGAAAACATATTTAAAATTACAAAAGCTCATGCATTTTTTTGTTTGCAACCAGACATCCATATCCCTGACAAAGATACCTTTGGTTCCTTTTCTTTCTTCCTCTATTCTTGCATGGTGCATGATAAATTGACCTTATTTCATCATGTGAGACTTTGATCACCATTATATTCTATTTATATTTGATTGATCACTCTTTTTAATATGCATTGCTCCTTGTTTTACTAACCCCTATTTTTTTGTAGAATATGGCTGGAAGGAGAGCATAAACCACAATGAGCTGGTATATATGAAGGCATTATTTTTACCTAATTTTTCTTGGTATCTATATTTACATCACTGGTTATTACCTTAAAGAAGTATTTTCATGAGAAGTGCATTTGATCTAGTGAAAATGATAAAACTTTATAAATTTATATGTAGTAATGAGAACAACTTTTGTATACCTAATATAAGTATTCAATGGTAGCATTATCATGATTAAGATTTTATATTGCATACATGAATTTTGAAAATATTAAAAATGAGTTTGTAAAACTTGCAAGTAAACCAATTTGTGTGCTTTGTTTGATGTCCTTCCACATTAGTTCCTCCTTTTGAGACCTTCCCCACAGATTAACCTTTTAGCTTTGTACATGGCTAAGAAGTCCAATGGATTGGGTACTTGCTTGTGTATACTAGGGGAATTCAATCAGAATACCATGAAATAAAAGACATCTAATCTATAAAGTTGGGAACTAAACTAAAGAAAGCAAGATACTCTAAATAAGAAATGTTAACTTAGAAAAGAAACTAGCTATGATAGTTGTAAATCTATTCTACTCCTACCATTACCATAACACTTGTTGTTACTCAGGAACATCTCCAGATGGTATACATATGAATTAGTATTTAAAAAAATGTCCATTGACTAGATATGTTAACTCATTTCTTTCGAGGTACTTCAAACATAAAGCAATGTTACCTAAGATATATGAAATTTGATACGGTATAATTCATACTGGTGTGAACTTGTCATTTTGCCATTACTTTGCATGATCTTTATCCCATAAAAGCATTGGGTCAGATATTTTGAATGTTTTGAGTTTTGTTCTTCTACCAAACCTCTTTATGACTATGTCTTGATGTTTAATATAATTTTCTAAGGCTTCAATCCTTGAATCTTTTGTATCTATTATGTCTAATAATCGAGACTCCACTTTTTCACTAGGTTCCATGTATTCTTTCATAAATTGATATGTTGGTAACTTAAGCATGATTGGAAAAATTGGTTATCACCCACAAACCAACAAGTAAGATGAAGCCTTAAAGGCCTGATTCTATCTTGTTCAATCAACCTATAGTGCATATTTTAGTAAATTATACCACTCTCTAGGTTTATTTTCTACTAAATTTTTAATGGTATTAATCAAGTTTTTATTCATTGATTTAACATCCATTTCCTTGTGGATAATGGTTGGAAGATGATTCAATTATTATGGGCACATTCAGTGAATTTTGATAATTAGAATGTTGGTCCATTGTCACAAGCTAAATAAATAGGGGCATCAAATTTAGTTGTGATATTTTATTCTATAAATTTAATTACATCTTGTGCTTTGAAATACCTTGTATCTACTAATTTAATCCATCGAATGCAATAATCTATGGTAGTGAGAAAAAATTATGGCTAGCTAAATAACTAGAGTTAATGAAACCAATGAAGTCCAATCCCCATTGGGTGAATGGTCTTATTTTAATAACAGGGTGTAATGACATTTTTGTGTATACCTCTCTTTTTTTCAAGACTTGGTATTTATGGTAAGTTATTACATGAATATGTGCATCCTTAAATATTTTTGGCTAGTAATAAACCATTCTAAGGATTTTATGTGCTATTATGTTTCCACAAGGATGACCACTACTTATCTTCTGATGTAAGTCTTCCATAACTTCTTGTACTTCTTCTCATGATACACATCTTAAGTAAATGTCTTCATAATTTATTCTATAGAGAATCCCATTTTTGATCATGTAATGAGTAGATTTGAGCCTTAAATCTCTCCTTTATTCTTTATTAAGTTCTAGGGAACAAGTACCTGTGAATAAATATTGAATAATATTGGTATGCCAATCTCCTCTAGATGTTTGGGTTTCACAAACCTTCTTAATGGTGATGCATGGGTGAAGCTCAGTCTTGAGCTGAATGATGCCTTATCCTCTAACAATCTTGGAAGGCTTGATTTTAATGTCAAAATCCTTCAATTTTTCTATCCATTTTCCTTTGTATTCTCCTAGTTTTTTTCCCTTAAAATGGACTTGACAACAGGGTCTGACATAATGGTGATGGTCTTGTTCTTCAAGATGTAGTGTCTAATTTTTTTTAGCATTTTGAAAAAATCAAAGATTTATTTATCTATCATGGAATACCCAATATATAATTATTTCAAGTTTATGCTTATGAATACAATATGATGTTCCATTTAATCCTTCTAGGTAAGCATGATGGTGATGGTATGTTCTGAAATGAATGAATACAAAAGTATATCTTTAGTGAACTTTAGATTTATGAGCATAGGGGCTGGAGATATTGCATCTTTGATGTCTTAAAAATACTTTTAGGCCTCCATTATCCATTCCACTTTTAAATATAGCTTAAACATTACATTCATATGTTTAACGATTTCTCCAAAACTAGATATAAATTTCATCACAAACTTTATCTTCCTAAAAGAAAGATTTGAGCTTCTTCTTTCTATTTGGGAATGAAATCTTTGATATCCACTGAATTCTATCTAGGTCAATTATAATTACTTATTTGGTGATGATATGACTCAAGAGCTTGCCCTTACTAATGCCAAACATGTTTTTCTTTGGGTTTAACAAGATGCCAAACTTTTTGCATCTTTCAAAGATTGATTGTAGGTGGCTTATGTGATTAGTTCTAGTTTTTGAGAAAATAATGAGATAGTCCATGTAAATGATTATGCATTTACCCAACAATTTTTAGAATACACGGTCCATTTCTCTCTAAAAGGTAGTTCCTATGTTAATTAGGATAAATGGCATCCTCATGTATGCATACGTACCCAAATTTATGGTAATATCAATCTTCATTATGTCCTTAGATTCAACCAACACTTGGTTATTTCTTGAAAATCTATCCAAGAAAGATGTCATTCTTGAATCATTTACTATCTGTATCACTTCATATAGGGAAGACAAAGGATAGTTGTCTTTCTCAGAAGCCTTATTTAGGTTTTTGAAATCAACACATAGCTTAATTTCACCATTCTTCTTCTTGACTAGAAGTAAGTTGGCAACCTAGGTAACATGGCTGATAGGGAAAACTATTTTTTCATTCAACATCTTTTCCCCTTCCTCTTGAATAAGAGGATCTAGGATAGGATTTATCAGCCTTTATCTTTTCTTGAATGATTTGTGGTCTTGTTTTAGCAGGATTATATGGGTGATGATTATTAGGTTAAAAAACTTCAAGTCTTCATATATCCATGCAATCACATCTTTATATTGGGTGATTAAATCCTTAACCCTTTTCCTTTCTTCTAGAGTGAAATTGAGGCCAGTGTTAATGTAGTGTGGATCATACTCATCTCTTAAATAATCCTTCTTGAACTCATATTCATTTACTTTAGGTTATCTTTACTACAGTGCTTAAGGGTCCAAATCAAATGCACTTTCCAAAGAAATCATTCCTAAAGGAGGTCTGTTTTATTTTAACTGAATGACTCCTTCTCCCAAGTCCTCTTGTCATAGACAATTAATCTCTTTGTCATCATTTATTTAATACTCAAATTATCTCAAATTAGTTAAGTGTATGATTTTTTGATCATCATTAAAGACTTGGAAAGTTTAGACGTTATCAAGAATAAATGGACAAGGCACTAGCTCAATGGAAAATATTTATACCTTAGACTCTTGTAGTGGTGCTAAATTGATAATTGAAGAAGCTAGAGAATCAATGGCCTGATTTTGTTATCTAGTAATAGTTACAATATTAAAAGCCTCAAAAGACTTAATTAAATCCCTAGATATATGTTTGTATATATTTATGTATGATAACTTACATTGGTATTTTTTCTTGACTTGATTGATTACCAATTTTGAATCTCCATATATTAGCAGTTATTCGACATTATTTTTGAGAGTAAACTACAATCCCAAAATTAGTTCCTCATACTCTACTCTATTAATAGTGAAAGGGAACTATAATCTATATATTTCTAGGTATTTCTTACCTTGTGGATAAACCAAATCAATAATAACACTTGATCTTTTCTTGGATCTTACACCATTGAAGTGGAGAGTCCATAATTGGGAAGGTCCTTGGACTTCTGGTTCCTGCACCTCATACTTTGTGGTAAAGGTATAAATCTCAAGGTTAGGATATTTTTATCTTACCTCTTCATTCTTAGTGTTGCATTTTGTAAAGGGGTGTTTTAGACATGGTTCTTGATTAATTCAAATATAGTTTGTAATACCTCTCTATGGCAGCCAAATATGAGAAAAGTTTATGGCTACATACCCATTCAATGTCTTGGACCATTTATCTAAGGAGGAAGAATTTGTATCCTTTTAGGATATCTAACACAAGTATATGATGGTCATGTATACATGTGGCTCAGATGCCACTTGTATGCATACATCATTCATTTATCCAACTTCAAGCACCACCATCTTGTCTAACTATGAAACCATCATCTTTGATGGGTTTGGAGTCAATCCAAGTTTTTGGCAAATGAAATTTTGCATCACAGTAGCTAAAGCTCTAGAATCAAATAAAAAATATTTAATGTTTTTCCAAATGATCTAATAAACAATAAGAAAGGAGAAATATTTGACTTACTCTTGTATATAACATTTATATGAGCAACATTTTTCTTCTCTATAGCAGACATTCATGTAATGGACCTTCACAAGATCTCCTTTTATTCAGTGATCTGAGCTAATTCATGAAGAGAAATGTTAGATTTAATCTTCTTCATATATTCAACAATGTTGTATCCTCCTTTTCTCTATTCTTCCTTATTTTGGGGTTGTTCATTCCCTCTTGGGGGAGGTGGATTATTGTCAACCCTTATATTTGGTAGAATAGTGGTATCATTTAGAGGGGTAGATATTGTGAAGAGATACTTATTCTTCAGATTATAATTCCCCTTTTGGTCCTACTAGAAGGCATGTATCTCATTAGTGTCATCTTTTGGTTCATTGTCATTCTCACTTATTAAAGGAGACTCATGAGTTTCACATATCATGACAGTGTTTGAGGAACCAAATTCAAGGTAGAACTCTAGTGGGTTATTTATCAAATCCTACCTTACCATTTCCATTTGGAATATCTCAAATGCTACATATAATTCTACACATTCAATTTCACCATGTTGTGATGTATTATGAACTCTACACTAATTGGGTAGAGATACTTCCACTATATTGATTTCTAGTAATTTTTTAGACTGTTATTCTTCTACATTATTTATAGAATGATTGAAAGGTTTGTTATATATTTGAAACCTATAATTTTGGTTATTATTTTATACAATAGCATTACCCATATTCTTATGTGTGATCAATAAGTCATTGCTCAACTTCAAGACCATTCTTTGTATAAAATCTAGTTCTATTTTGATAGAATCAACATCGTGTATAACCGTAATATTGGATGGAATTGAGTGTTGGTTTTGATAATGACCATTCATCTGTACATGGTTGTTCATATAGCCATAATTATGATTTGGTGTTTGTTGCATCATAAGAGGTAGTGGGTACAACTAATTTTGGTTGAATGCATAAACATTTTGATTAACATGAGGCACTTGTTTTAGATTTGAGAAACCAACATTAATATTGGGGGTACCTAGTATTTGAGTATTTAGTTATCTATTAATATTGATATCTCTTTCATATACTAATTCTAGAGTGTTGGCAATAGTATCTCTTCATAGGAACATTGTAGTTATTGGATCCCAAGTGTTCTTGTACATCTCTAATGCTAAAATTTCATCTGGTTTGTATGATGGATTCTACTAAGTGTACATATTCTAAAATATTGTATTGAAAACCCAAATTGGATCATTAGGTTCACTCTTCATACTAGTGAAATGTTGATACAATAGGCTAGGGATGGTAACTTGTCCAAATTAGGCAATAAAAATGATTTAACACTCATTCAAGGAAGTAATTGAGTTTTATTAAAGATTGAGGTACCAATTATAGGAAACATCCTATAATGTAAATGGGAAAATCTTACATGTAACATCTTCATCAGTGACATCCATTAAAATCAAAGTAACCTTGAAAGACTTGATATGTTCCTCTGTAGTTCATCTTCCTGAGAGGGAGAAAGAAGGTAGATAATTCTCTAGATTCTTGGGTAAATTTTGCACATACCCTAGGATGGTAATAACAAATCCAACTAACCAAGGTAGTTGAGCCATAAGATGATTAATGGGATGGATATTTATTACTAGAGAAGGTGTCCTAGACCAAGGTAATATGGTTATATCTAGTATAGATTTAGGGCTTTTATGTACTGATAAAGGTGAAATCAAAACACTGGTGTGGGCCTTGGACCTAATAACTCACTTGCTTGTCTCCTGTGCAACTTAAATGTAGGGGATAACCTCTCACTAGGGAAGACAAACAATTGGCCCTCTTTTTAACACCAACCTTTTCGTATTGATGTGGGTCTTGTACACACCCCTAAATTTAATGAGATAACCTCCAAGATTTTATGATCTCAATGGAGATAAACTCCACTCTAAGGAATGATTTTTAGGTATGAGTTAAACAACCTAGTAGTATAATAGTAGGCTAAACATACAGGTTATTAATCAAGTGTGCTTGTAGTGAAATGAATCCTAATAAAAAAATTAAAATGTAGTTGGGTTAGATAGATGGACACCATTCTAAAGCTTGTATATCTCAATGAGATAAACTTCAAAAAGAGCTGAGAGTAGAGTAGAAAAGGAGGCTTTATTGTCTCAAGGGATTACTTCCAGGGTTGGTTTATTTGTGTACAAGTGTTTCTTGAACCAATTATTATTTTGGTAGTTGTTGTACAATCATAGACAAACATAGTTAAGTAGTCTAGGAAGAAATAATATATAAAATTTAAGGATCTCAGCTGAAGCTTGCTCCTTTTAGAGTATTTGTTGCACACCCTTACTCAAGAGTTTATGGCTCAAACTAGAAATGTATCTTGGACACCTATGACTCACACCTAGAAGACTATATTAAAGGGAAACACTCCTATACACTTATAAATTTAATATAGTCAACTAATTTCTTAAAATCAATAAGATCTACTAACTATTCAATAGATTTCACACATCTAACATCAGTAGATATTAATGATAATAAAAGGAATTCTTTGTAACTATTGCATACTTTGAATTACTGAATTAAAATAACTAAGGGAAATAAAACCTTAATTACATGGAAATAGAAGTAAAAGACATCCACATAATTGTATGACAATCAAAAATGACTTATTACCATAGTGATAATTTTTTACCCTTTGACTCAAGGGATTTACGTCTATAAATTGACTTGGGGAGGTGTTAACTCATCCTTAAAGTCCATGCAAAGCTCAAATTTACATCTAATTCTAGTTTTAATGCAAAAACTATATGTATAATTATAGTTGATCATAACTATGTCAAAAACAAGTTTTCCTAAATGATGCCATGCAATGTGTGTATGCTTACAAATTGCTTAGGCTAACTATTACATGCATAAACCAAGTATGAGTAAACTATAATTAAATTGATTAATATTACATGCATGATTACATATAAAATTTGATTTCAATAGCTAATATTTTTTTACACTTGGTGATTGCATGGTAACACTCGATGTAGGGGGAGGCATTTAAGTGGTTGGTGGTAGTGAGTTGTGAGGTAGTGTTGAGCTAGTAGTTAGAACCTTATCCTTATTATTAGCTTCCAATTCCTAATAATATTTTAAATCAACATCATGATGATATATTATCATGTCCATGATCAAAATTGGGGGCATATGTACCCTACTTATTTGCTATATTAGGCATGCATGCTCAACTTTAGTGCTCATGACGTTGATCAGAAAGATCTCAAATTATGTGAACTTCTTCCTTGAAAAATTTAATTCAGTCTTAATCTCTTCTAATGCTAATCCTTAGATATTTTGTTTGAATTTGACTAAGGCTTATTATATAAGATTATTAAAACCAACTCTACTTATTAATTTCCGTGTAGAGTCCCTAGCCTATGAGAGCTTCAACTCATCTAGAAGCTACAAAATAAGATTCTTATGTTTTACCTATTTGGGCATTATTACTTCTATAGATGCTAACCATTCCCTCACTTGTGTTTGAATGATAACTAAGTTAAGGGCATTGGATTCCACTAATGGTGTAATTAAATTTAGGTGGATGTATGCCTTATTTGTTGTAGAAATAACAAGGAAGTTTAATTTGTTCTCATCTTCCTTAAAATAATTAAAAATTTTATTGCATCAATAATTTGAGGAGATAATTTAGACCTCATCAAAGAAATAACATCCAAAATGTCATATAGTCTTGAAGCTACACATTGTACATTTTTTTAAATTTATATAGGAACATGAATAGTTATTGTTATTCCCTGACCTGTTCCAATTCTTGCTTGAGCTCTCTTCTTACTTGTTCTATCCCTTCATGGAGCTGAAACAAAGCATCTTTTTTTGTTTCAATGTAGCATTTAAAATTTTAATTGTAAGGATACTTCCCCAGTCTCCTATTTTTTCACTTTGAAAGAGAAAATATCTTGTTTTTCTTCTAGAATCATCCCCCTTCTAGCATTGTCTTTAATCTTTATCTTCTTCACCCTCTAGATACACCCTATAGATTTATCAAAAATTGAGTTTACTATGGGTAGATTAATAATTATGAGGTTTGGCCTTTGAGAGGCTTGAGATTCTAAATCTAATACTCACTATGGGATTAATAGCTGAGTTGAGCTAGTTAGTTGAGTATCCTATGCTATAGTCTCAACCAACAAGTCCCTCGAAGACTTTTTTAATAACTCTTTATGTAATGGGTATACAAGAGAAGGCCAAATAATCTTGGGCCAGTACACACCACCATATTGGGGTAAATGGTGGACTATATATACCTACTTCTTTCTAGCCTTCTTAGATGATACTAAAATTATAGTTTGGGCAGAACTGGGAGAAGGCATTGATATGCCTAATTGAGTAGATGACACATGTAGCTGTGAAAATGCCAATGTTCCCCTAGCTTTCCTATATGACACATTTTTAGTCTTAGGGTAAATTGAGGTAATGTTGTAGGTATACAAAGTAGAAGTGGGAATAATGGATGCTAAAAACACAACTAGAATAGTAGAAATTATTGAGAATGTGCAGACAATAGGACTAGAGGAAACATCTTCAACTTTCAGAACAACCAAGGATGGTAAGACACTAAGATAAAAGAAAAAACTTATACTTTGGGTAGAGTCATAGAAGGTAAAACACTAAAACTAAGAAAAATAGGATAAAAATAACAAACAAACATAGGAGACACAAATGACATAATTGGTGTTATAGAAGTACAAGGAACTATAAAGATAGTTGGGATTACACCCTCACCTGATTGGTCTACTTAGAGTAGTGCCTTTCCTTTAGTTTCTTGGAGGCTTAAGACTTTAGTTCCCTATAACTCTTCATCTTCATCAATGAGCTCACCTTCTATAGATTGCTTTTCTTACCCTATGGGTCTTTTTGTGGATGATGATTCAATAGTTAGGCTCATAGGGGATCCCTAGGATCTTGGTTTTCTCTTATAACAAATAGTCACCTTATATATTATGGGGGAAGCCACTTGAGTAGGGGAAGTTGAGCCTTCCATGCTTGTAGTCACTTGGGTTGAAGTGGTAGTGGGATGAGCATGATCTTCTGTGTCTAAAGATTCAACAAAAATTGGTTAATCTTCAGCTCTCCCAAGGGAAGTTGTAATGTTGGGAGTTTTAATCACCATAGGTTCTTAATCTATAGTATTTATTACCATGGGTGATGTCTAAGAAGGTTATCCCTATTCCAATGATGATTAAAAGGGTTCTTATTATTCCAAAAATATGTGGCAACCCATCCACCTGAAGGTAGATACCTGATATGTGCATCTATAATTAAAATTGAGGGCTCCCATTGGATGATTTTCAAAGTTTTTCACCCAATTCAATGATATGTGCCCTCTCTAGGACCTAAGAATCACTGTTGGTATTAAAAAAAATAATCCATGGTCATAAGGCTCATGTTGGTATGGAATACCAAGGTTTGAATATGATTTTAAATTCAACCATGAGGGTCCTAGTCTATATGTGATAGGGTAGCTAATGATTAGTATTATTTGAACTTGCCAACCTCTCCAAAGTGTTTGTAGTTGACGTAACACATCTTTCCAATCATGATATGGGATCCATGGAATGCACTTTTATTATTCTTATTTAAATCCTTGTCAATTCCCCATCATAGCTAGTATGCTATCTCTTATTCATATAATTTATTTGGCACATACTTAAGGAGACATAGCGGAGTAACCTTATGGCCAAAAACCATAATCAGAGTGTAATCAGGGTATATCTAGTAGTCCCCCTTTTACATTAATGTATCAATTATGTTTTTAGATACTCTAAGTAGTGGTGGCTCATGAATATCCCTCCAAAATTGAGGATAGACATCCTTTGCAATTCAGAGCATGTTTCTAATGTAAGCATATATATGCATGGGGTAATAGTAACATATATAGTTATTGATGAAATATGGAGATCAGATATAGATTGAACCATTATGAATGTATATTATGATCATTAAAACATCCATTATGTATGACATCATATAAAAATGGCCTCATGTAGGCCTCTTATCCTTGCACAAAACTTATTCTTATAGCTTAACACTAATTAACTCTCCTAGATAAAATGTTAGATCTAAATTCATTAGTAAATATAGTAGTGTAACCCATTTGAGGTGAAGGAATTTAATGTTAGGGTAGCTATATAACCAGTTCAGGAGGGCCATCCCAATGTGGACTCCCATATAGAACTTGGTTATAGGTACTGGTTGCTTATCCTTGAGGACCATGTTCTCTCCAAGAATTATTTATTTTATTAATATTTTTTTAATTGAATTATTATTCTTCCATGTTACCACTCTATGTAAATAAAATTTTACATGTGAAATAGGTAGGGATAAGTACCTTTGGAATTCATCTCCTGAGATGTAGATAATGACAATTTTTTACTCCACATGGTGCAAGAAGGTGCCCCTAGTCACATTACCTTAATAAAATAGGTCTCTCAGTAAGTCTATGCATGACATAACCTTAGGTTTGGACACTATGAAATAAAATCCTTGTCATTTGATAGGGATTAAATCTATATCTAATTACCTTTGTGCTAGTGTCAAGTTATCCTAACAAGTATGTGCATCCACCTAATGAAATTATGTCTCATAAAGTTGATTAATTGGGATAATCATAATTAAATACTACTAAATCAAAAATAGTGTATTTATACTTGATAGATTCCTTGATAACAAATTTGGATGGTGGTAGGGCTCCCCTGAATATCTTAGATGAAGAAGCCATAGTTAATTTTCTAAGCTGACAGAGTTCTAGTTATTCAATTTAGTGTCTTGGCTCCTTTGTATGTACTTCAAAATTTGAACATGGATAGATAAGTATTGTTCTCAAGGATGAAATTTATCTCAAATTCATTTGTGATAAATGATCATGACATTTTATTTCAATAGCTTTTGGTATTCAATTTCAGTTCTTACATCATTAATGTCTAACATCTCTAAACTTGCTTCATTCATTCAATACAAACTTTACCACTTTATTTTGGTAGGTATGTCATGTAGACATTGTATACTTTTAGAGGAATTCCACATCATTTCCTTTGAAAATTGTAATCTTGTTATTGTTTTTATTTAAATTAGTTATGCCATAGATGCTTTTAGTAGTCAAGAGTCAGATATTATGCTAAAACTGAGTCATCTTGAATTCTTACGAAGTGAGCATCTTCTAAATAAAAGTTTTGAAGTAGACATTGTATATGTTTGAAGGAATGACACATAGTTGATTTTTTTCAAGGCCAAGTTCTGAATCAAATTTTAAAAACACTTCTGTTGAAGACCAAATACTAGTTGAGACCTTTCAAACCAAAAGTTTTGAAGACCATATTCTAAAAAATTTCTATGATATTTTTGCAAAACATTTTCCTTGAAGACAAAATTTCAAAGAATAAATTATAGATATTAAATTCTAAAGACCAAATGCTAACCATTTTATATGAATAGTAAATTCCAAACATTTTCATTGTACACTTTCATATATGGTAGGTAAAGTTACGAAGACCCAACCTATAAATACAAGTTTTGAACAAAAGTTTTGAATAATATTTTTCATGAAGGTCAACTTAGGTGTGAAGGATAATATAATGTCGATGATTAAATTATGAGAAATTTTTTTTAATAACAATTTATACAAAGCTGAATACTGGTAGAAATTATGCATGTTTCAAAAATGTGTGTATATGTAAAACTTTCAAAGAGTGTTAATAGGTTAGTTTGAATAACAAAACATGTCCATTTGCATTTACCAAATAGCAAAGTTAGGTACAAAATATGAATATCTTATGAAATAATATTTGTAAGATAGGATTAAACCTTTATAATATAATGGGTCCCTATTTGAAAAAAAGAATAGGGGTATGTTGTATGCAACAAAATTAAAATTAGCAAAAATGTATTTGATAGTCCCAATATAGTTTTGGGGAAACTAATATGTACATTTAGTTGGAATATGTGGTATGACTTTATGTGTTTTTAACTAAAACTAAAATTCAAAAACTTATATCTTCTAGAATGAATTTAAACCCATGTAAAAATAGCTTGAATATAAATTAGGATGCATAAGTAAAATTTTATAAAAGGACATCAAAATATCCCCTCCTTATAGATTGGGACAATCATTTCAAAGTTGAGTAATTCACACTCTATATTATCAATCAATTTACCAAATTTCAATTATTTATATAACATTATCCTATAGAAAATTGGTTATTTTTAAAGTACATAACCATATAAGATCAATTACTAAATTAAGATTGGTTTATTTCATAGAAAAATTCATGAGAGATAAGTTTGGTCATCCAAAGCGCTACTATAATCTATCCATAATTTTCCACATATCTAATTTCATTTTAGGGGGCCACTCTTGGTTCAGATAAGAATACACCAACTTGTCCATAACATTCTAATCACTCACATTCACATTCAAATTTTACACTAGTTCTAAATTAAAATGATCATTTACAGTCATTGCTTCTAATTTTGTTATGTCTAAATCCATTAACAATAGATAACACATAGTTTTAGAGATGTTGTAAATGGTTATTTCAGAAAATAATCACTTCATACAAAAAGAGGAAGGAGGATGAGTAGGAAAATCAAACCAAGGTTCTCTAAATAGAGTAGTTGCATGAAGTGGTATTAGAGGTCCATCTATTGATTCATACACATGTTTATCAAGGAGTAGGTGTGTATCGCATTTGTTCCATCGTAGGATTATTGGTGTAGAGATAATCCAAGTCTAATAGAATGTTATTCCTGCTCAAGTTGGGAGGGGATGATTTTACTAATTCATTGCCCTTAAAATGTTTTCTCTTCTTGAAACCTATTAAAAATGTAATCTTGAGATATGCATATTGATTACACCTAACTTTTGTTAGTTTAAAATATTTTTTGATCTAAATACTCTAATGAATAATTGTTTTAACAACATACATTAAATTTTATTTGTGTTTTAATAAGTGATATGATGAATGGGAACACAACATTTTTTGAATTTGAACCTATAGTAGTCAGAAGTGAGTGGGAATATATAATATTATAATAAAAGAAAAATATGGTAGAATAGAATTATAGAGAATAAAAAATAAGAGCATTATAATAGGATAATTATGAATAACATGACAAAACTAGTCTAAATAGAGAACAAAACATTACTTTTTTTGTAAGGAAAATAGAGGAATGAACTATCATATAAAATTAAAGAATACAACAATAGTTGTACTATTTTAAGGAGAATTTTTGATCTAAAATGTGAAAATAATTATCAATATATAATTTATATTTATTTTTGTGTATTTATGGTATTTTTTATACTTATATTGCTTCAATACATAATTTTATTAAAGTATAATATAGATTCTCCCATTTTGTTTATTCTCCCAAAAATTGGTATCAAAATAACCTATTTTTCATCAAATTCTAATAAATTGGTATCAAAGTTTTTATATTACTAATAGTTTGGTGTAAGAGCCAACACAATTTCTAATAGTAGTAACTCATGACAACAACCAAACATGTTTTATGAGAGAAAATATAATTCCAATCAAGTTAAATTTAATGCACTCACACAAACACAAATGAACCTGCTAAAGGAAAATAGGAAAAAGGATGCAAAAGCATTGAGTTACATTCAAATGGCATTACGTGATTCAATTTTCTCATGGATAACAGTAACTATAATTCCCATCAAGTATGGGATATTTTTCAAAATTCATATCAAGAAACTCATAAGGTGGAGCTAGTTAAGTTACAATTTTTAAGGAGATATTTTAAGACCCTAAACACAAGGGAATCTAGGTCCATTAATGACTTATTTACTATAACTATGAACATAATTAATTAGATAAATACCAATGGAGATGATATATAGGACCATAAAATAATAGAGTAGGTCCTAAGGAGTCTACCTTTGAGGTTTTATCATAATGTTATTACAATAGAATAGTCCAAGGAATTAAAATAAATGATTGTTGATGATATGATGATTTAATTACAAACCCATGAATAGAGGTTGAACACAAGAACCAAATCTTCTCTTGAATAAGCCTTAAAATCAAATGTGAATGTGAGAGGTAGGGGGAAAAACTGACAACAAAAGAAGAGGTAGATTTTGCAATATCCAAAAATAAGTAAGGCACAACTATCTAAAATCACAAGGAAGAGGAAGATGAAGGATACAAAACACTTATAGAGGAGGGTTTTCATAAATGCATGATACATCAAACATCCAATATCATTATTGTTAAAAAAATGGAAATTATGCAATTAAATGTAGGAAAATGGAATATGATATGAATAGATAGGATATTTATACAAATATCTAAAGGAAAATAAATTGAATTTGATAGGAATGAAAAGGGTGACAAATTTTTTATCACTTTAAACATAGTTGATCAAAACAATAATGAAATATGGTATTTAGATAGTGGTTGTAGTAATCTCATAGTGGAAAGAAATAAATGTTTAATAAAATATATGAATTAGTCAAATATGAAGTTAAATTGGGAATTAATGATAAGGTCCATGTTATGTACAATAAATGTATCTCCATTCACACCAATCAAGGTGATAAGATGTAGATTCAATATGTCTACTATGTGCTAGGATTAAAACATAACCTGATCAACATTGGGTACCTAAATAAAAAGGGATATAAGGTGAAATTAGAGAATGGATAATGTATAATATTTGAAAAAAGTGTCAGAAATAAACAAATAACAATTATCAAAATGACAAATAACATAATATTTCACTTGAGAATGCAAAATGAGTTTTTTGTATATTATTCAATATAGTTGTAATGGATTAATCTAACTTGTGGAAGTTCATATATTGTCATTTGAGCTTCATTGGCCTAAATATTATTTATAAGAAATAAATGGTAGAAATATCTCATCTAATTTAAAAACCCAAAAAAATTGTGAGGGATACATATTGGATAAATAACATAGAAATGTCTTTCCTTCATGTAAGTCATGGAGAGAAAATATTCCACTCGATTTGATTCATTCAGATTTATGTGGTCCCATTAAAATTCTCTCTTTATCCAAAAATTAATATTTAATTATATTCATAGATGATTTTAGTAAAAATACATGGGTCTACTTCCTATAGAATAAAAATGAAGCATTTGATATTTTTAATCAATTCAAGGCCATGGTTGCAAAGTAAAGTGCTAATTATATAAAGATCTTAAGAAAATATAGAGGGGGATAATACATTTCAAATTAGATTCTACACAATTTTTAGGATAAATGGACAAATAAACAATTTATATAAAGGTACACACTATAAAAAAATGGTTTAGATGAGAGGAGTAACATAACTATTCAAGAGATAATAAGAAGCATGATAAAGGCCAAGGGATTGATAAATTATTATCAGGATAGAGTTATGAAAACAATAATATATTTGTTAAATATATGTCCCACAAAAGTGTTTATGACATGATTTCTCAAGATGCTTGGAGCACTAGAAATACAAGCGTTGAACACTTAAGCATTTTTTGATGTATGGCATATGCACATGTGCCTAAACAAAGATAAAAAAGTGGGTTGACAAAGGATACAAATTCATCTTCATTAGATATATTGAGAAATCAAAAGTTTACATGCTATACAATCCAATCATAAAGGGATTAATAATTAGTAGATATGTTTAATTCATAGAGGATGTCACATGGGACAATAAACATGAACAAGAAAAATAAAAAATAATGGATCTTATATCAAAAATTAAGAGTGAACTAGAAAGTGGTACATATAATTCTACACTGAGCTAAATTCCTATTTCACAAATGAATTATTCCTCAATTAGTAACAACCAAAATGGAGTAAAAGGTGCAACTCAAGGGAATGATTCATCATATACAAGTCATCACTCATGAAAAAATGAGATCACAAGAAATATATGTGTAATGAATGTACAAAGATGATGAAAATATAACTATTGATTTCACTTTATTTTTAGCAGTTGTTCCTATTTACTTTGAATAAACAACTAAGGATAATAAATGATGCAAATCCATGGATGATTAAATGCACTAAATTTAGAAACATTAGACATAGGAGTTAGTAATTCTTATAGTAGGAAATGAGATCATTAGCGTTAAGTGGGTTTACAAAATAAAAAATACAGTAGAACAAAAAATTGAGAAACACAAGGCAAGGCTAGTTGTAATAGGGTACAAGAAATGTCCTAAACATGATTACAATGAGACATTTTCTCCTCTGCCAAGGCTGTAAATATGATAAATATTATAGAATTAGTTTTTCAACCTAAATGGAAGGTGCATTAGATGGATATAAAATTATCCTTCATAAAAGGAGTGTTATAATAAGAAGTGTATGTGGTACAACTACTTGTTATGGCATTTAAAGGTATGAAAAATAGGTGTTCAAGTTGAGGAAAGCACTTTATGGGCTTGATCAAGCACAAGGGTGTGGTACAACCAGATAAAAACATATTTTCTAAGAAATAGATTTAAAAAAAGTGGTAGCAAACCAAATCTCTACATCAAGGAAAGAAATTAAGGTGGAATTTTGATTATTATCTTATATGTAGATGATATAATATTGATGGGAAATGAAAATAGTCCATGGAAGAGTTCAAATTAGCAATAAAAAAGAATTTGAGATGACTCATTGAGGACTATTGAAGTATTTTCTTAGAAAATTAAGGTTAAACAAGTGGATGATGGTTTGTTTGTATCCCAATCCAAGTATGAAAATTAAATTATAGGGAGATTCAATATGTTGAATAGTAAACTAACATCAACACCAACAACATGTCTGAAACTAAGCAAATAGGATTGCAACAATAATGTGGATCTAACACTATATACAAGCTTGGTAGGAAGCTTATTGTATTTAATTTCAATAATTACTAATATCATGTATGCAATTAGCCTGATTTCTAAATTTATAGAGAATCAAAAAGAGACACACTGGCAAGTAAGAAAAAATATTCTAATTTATGTCAGTGGCACAAGAATTCATGTAATTTTTTATAATGCAGTAAATGATTTTGAATTAGTTAGATATAATAATTATGAGATATGTTGATGATAGAAATACCACATATAGATATGTATTTATTAACATGTTAGGACCCTTTTCATGGTCTTCAAAGTAATTAACTAATTATTTCACTCTCCATGGCTAAAGTCGAGTACATAGAAACAAACTCGACAACATGTCAAAATTTTTGGATCATAATAATCTTTTTAGATTTGTATGAAGAGAAAAAAATATCCACCAAAATATTTTTTGATAATTTATCTTCCCTTGCTCTATTTTAGAATCCATTCTTCCATGTGATAAATAGGCACATAACAATCATGTATCATTTCATAAGATAAATAGTTGAAAGTGGAGAAATATTTAAACATATAAGAGATAATTTGGGTGTCATGAATGAATCAAAATCAGCTTCAGAGTGTTTATTAATGTAGCTCCTAAGCTTTTGAGTCCATATAAAACCAACTCCAAAGTCACACAGCCAGCTCTAAAGTCACATAGGCAACTCCAAAATCAGTTTAAAATTAACTCCCAAGTTAGTTCAAAATCATCTCTTAAGTCACAAGGTAGCTTTGGAGTCAGTATAAAAATATATCCTGGGTCACTTAGGTAGTGTTGAAGGATCTTTACAGGTCAAGCAAGGTTCAATAGAACATGGTAATAACCTCAATATTCAGGGGTAGTATTAATAATTTAATATTGAGTGACACATATTAAGTACACATAATTTTTTTTAGTTTTAAATATTTTGTGATCTGAATACTTCAATGCACAGTTATTTCAACTACACATTAAATTTATTTATGTTTGAATACATGATATAACAAAAGGGATCACAATATTTTTTGAAATTAAACTTGCAACAATTTGAAGTGAGTGTGAATGTAAAACAATAGAATATAAGAATGAGAAAAAAGTAGAATAGAATAGTATAGAAAAAAATAGTAGCAGAACAATAGGGTAGTTATGAAGAACATGACAACATCAGTTTGAACAAAAAAACAAAATAAAAGTTTTTATGTAAGTAAAATAGAGCAATAAAGCATAATAGCAAATCAAATAACACAACTACATATATATTATTTAATAACAAAATTAAATTGTAAAGTGTGAGAACAATTATATATATATATATAAAATTATTTGTGTGTATTTATATTAGTTTTGCATTTGTATTGATTCAATATATAATTGTATTTAGGTATAATAGATTTTTTCTCATTTGTTTTATTTTCAAATAAATTTGTATGAGAAAACCTATTTTTGCATTTAAATACAACAAATTGGTATCAAAAATTTTATATTTCTAACAAAAGCCTAGCATACTACCCACCTTTCCTATTTGGAAATTAATGATTTGTCCTGATACACAATTTCAATTTTTATGTCAGTGGCACAAGAATTCATGTAATTTTTTATAATGCAGTAAATGATTTTGAATTAGTTAGATATAATAATTATGAGATATGTTGATGATATAAATACCACATATAGATATGTATTTATTAACATGTTAGGACCCTTTTCATGGTCTTCAAGTAATTAACTAATTATTTCACTCTCCATGGCTAAAGTCGAGTACATAGAAACAAACTCGACAACATGTCAAAATTTTTGGATCATAATAATCTTTTTAGATTTGTATGAAGAGAAAAAAATATCCACCAAAATATTTTTTGATAATTTATCTTCCATTGCTCTATTTTAGAATCCATTCTTCCATGTGATAAATAGGCACATAACAATCATGTATCATTTCATAAGATAAATAGTTGAAAGTGGAGAAATTAAAATTAAGTTTTGTAAGTCAAAGTAAGAACTCATTGATATTTTCACTAAGTCATTATCAAAATAAATATTTAAACATATAAGAGATAAATTGGGTGTCATGAATGAATCAAAATCAGCTTCAGAGTGTTTATTAATGTAGCTCCTAAGCTTTTGAGTCCATATAAAACCAACTCCAAAGTCACACAGCCAGCTCTAAAGTCACATAGGCAACTCCAAAATCAGTTTAAAATTAACTCCCAAGTTAGTTCAAAATCATCTCTTAAGTCACAAGGTAGCTTTGGAGTCAGTATAAAAATATATCTTGGGTCACTTAGGTAGTGTTGAAGGATCTTTACAGGTCAAGCAAGGTTCAATAGAACATGGTAATAACCTCAATATTCAGGGGTAGTATTAATAATTTAATATTGAGTGACACATATTAATTACACATAATTTTTTTTAGTGTTAAATATTTTGTGATCTGAATACTTCAATGCACAGTTATTTCAACTACACATTAAATTTATTTATGTTTGAATACATGATATAACAAAAGGGATCACAATATTTTTTGAAATTAAACTTGCAACAATTTGAAGTGAGTGTGAATGTAAAACAATAGAATATAAGAATGAGAAAAAGGTAGAATAGAATAGTATAGAAAAAAATAGTAGCAGAACAATAGGGTAGTTATGAAGAACATGACAACATCAGTTTGAACAAAAAAACAAAATAAAAGTTTTTATGTAAGTAAAATAGAGCAATAAAGCATAATAGCAAATCAAATAACACAACTACATATATATTATTTAATAACAAAATTAAATTGTAAAGTGTGAGAACAATTATATATATAATTATTTGTGTGTATTTATAGTAGTTTTGCATTTGTATTGATTCAATATATAATTGTATTTAGGTATAATAGATTTTTTCTCATTTGGTTTATTTTCAAATAAATTTGTATGAGAAAACATATTTTTGCATTTAAATACAACAAATTGGTATCAAAAATTTTATATTTCTAACAAAAGCCTAGCATACTACCCACCTTTCCTATTTGGAAATTAATGATTTGTCATGATACACAATTTCAATTTTCATTAATATGCATTAATCCCAAATTTAAAGTGAGTTCCCTTATTTATCCTCATCTGATAAGTGGTGGATGATTAAAATTAGTTACCATTTAAAAGAATCTCCTAAAACCCAAGAAATCATGGATTAAAAATACTAAACACAACTCTGAACAAAAAATTAGTAACTAGATATGATTATTAAAATTTGAATTAGAAAGCTTTATAATGGTGTTTTATATTAAAATTAGCCTAAGAATTTTAATTATTTTCAAGGCAATATTTGTGCACGATCTAGTTAGTATTTTCGTTGTGAGATGCTAGCCTTTGTATAATGCCAACATTTATATCATTCTAATTATTTTGAAATATCTATGAATATATTTTCCTCATTTAATGGATTTATATAAACCCACTACTGTGGCTTTGTTTTTTTAGGTACCTATTGTCTAAATCTTGTCTTTGTGGTTGAAGAAGGACCAATCATTTTGTGGATTTGACCCAAATTTTCATCTTTTTAGGATAATAATTCAAACTTTTACATTATATAATCAACAACATTATGTGTGAAGTGATGAATATGATTATGATTTTTTTACCTTAAATATCCCAAGGTTCAAGCTTGTTCAAATCAACATTGTGAATAACATTGAGATCAATATTTTCTAATGAGACTTTCTTCATGAAGTAGTAATATAACAACTTCTCCTCTATAGAATGGAATCAAAACCCTAGTAGCATGTGGTATAAATATATGAAAATATACTTTAACAACTCGAATAAATATATTGATATTTCTTGACATGCTTTTTTTAATGAAAATTTGAGGGGCAACATATAGTTGTAAAGTTGAAAGTTATTTTTTAAATTTAAATAATATATTGGTTGTATTGTAAAAATTTATTGATATTTCTATGTGGTAGAAATAATTTTCCCTCTAGTTTTGATAGGGTATTTTATTTCAAGGCATGACATCAAATGTTTCTATCCATGCTGCCATTGTAGGTTACACCTATTATCTTAATTAAGTATGCTTTTCATTAGATAAGTGAATTATAATCAACAAGGAATGAAACATATGTTAGAAGTGAAATTCAGAATTCATTATAATAATGTTTGAATGTGCATACTTTCTATATTTTGGTAACTTAAGGTGAATATTATCTAAAAAGATAGCTTTGTGCTTAATACAATTCTAAGGAAAAGAGTCTAGTTGAGCATCATGGGGATATGGAGTATTGCATATAAAGACTAATAACTTAACCTAGGAAAAATGTTGTCTCTAGGCCATGAATAGCTAGTTTTATTTTAAAAGTGCTATGTAGAGACTAAATTAAATGTAAACTCATGAATGCATTAAAGTCTTGTCTCTTGTTACTAACTCTATAAGAGATATGCATAATAAATTAGATAAGAATTCTAATGACTCCTGTAATGTTTGACCATTAGATAAAATATAAAGGACGGGCATTATTAGTTGGATGCAAACTTTGTTCTTGGTCAAATACTTGTCCAAACATTGATTATGTAAATAATATGTGTTGAAGGTAGGTGTACACTTAACCAAGGAGTTGGGGGGGGGGGTGTCCAAGATAACTTGGTGTTTAATGGGACCATAACCTAAATTAAGGAATATGGTTCTTGATGCATAATAAGAATAATGTTTTATTAAATTATGCAAGATTAATAACCTAACCCCAAGTAGAATATTTATTATACCTTGGAGGTGTGGTAGTGGACATAAGGCTATTAATATTCAAAAAGACAAACTTGAATGGAAAAGACATTGAGCTATTCATAAAATTACTTCTCTCAGTAATCAAGGAGAATATTCATATGTTAGGAATGAGTTCTACAAGCCTAAGCAAAGTAACTATGTGACTTATAGTTTATTAGCATATTAGTATTACCTTAGGCTAATTTTTAAGGTATATTATTATTATAGTGTTTTTAACCACTGGTAAATAAGTTACAAGGGCATAGCTATTTTACGCTACCCATTGCTTTTGGATCCACCCACCTCCTTATATTTTGGGTGTCTCTTTATGCCTAATTAATAGGATTTTCATTATATTTTTTATTACACTTGTAAGATGATTAATATAATTTCATTCTCTTTGTTGGTTCTAATATGGTAATTAGAGCTTGTAGTTTAGGAAGCTTGGGATGATGCATATGAAGTAAGAGAGGATGGACTCATTAGGGAGGAGTGTGAAGATCTTGGTGGAATGATGTGAGAGGGATAAAAATAATTTTTTTCTTGTGATCAATTAGAAAGCTAGACTAGAATATAAAAGGTGGACAAGGTCCATAAAATCTATGATAGAGAGAAAGGAGGATGCAAAAGAGGCTAACAAGCCCAAATTCTTTTTTCTGCTCTCCCATATAGGTTTTACATCATATGGTGTCATAAAATGCTTGGAAGGAAGCCACAAACTCATATAGGGTTTGTTTTTACTATTTAACAACTCTAAAAATTTCTCTTTGCTGGGAGAATCCAATAGGATTTGATGGAATTAAATTTTGATGATAATTGGCTCTAGAATCAGTTGCTGAAGATTTACAGGTTGGCCATTTACATAGATCATTTTTTATTGGTTAAAATTCTTATGAATTTTTTATAATAAAGTTGTAATCTACCAATAAAAAATTATTTGAATTTTTTAAGTTAAATTGGAAAAATCAATTTATTTATTCAAACTTTAGAAATTGATTTTTACTAAAAGTTTTACATGGAGGAACACATTTAATTATGTTGGGAGATAACCGTAAAGCTAAATCAGTTTAAAATTTCATAATTTTCTAAGTTTTGTATATGGATGTTGAATCAGAAGAAATTTTTTAAATCAAAGTTGTAGACATCCCATTTTAATTGTTTTTGTCTAATTTTTGTGTTTTTAAAGATAGAAAGTTTAAAATTTCCCAAACATCATTGAATTGTTTATTGAAAAATGGAGGTATTGACCAGTTTGTGATTTGAATCAGTGGGTAGAATGAATTTTGTGTAAAGTAATTATATTTTTTTTGGTGTTTTCATTTTTTGGAAAAACTAGGTCAAAATGGCTAGTTTACAACACCTCTTGTTTTCAGATTCACAAAAATTGACATGTAAAAAATTTAATTTATGGAGTCACAAGGTTTTGATGATATGTGAATATCAAAATATTGATAGAATAGTGCTTGTTAAAGAGCAAAGGCCTGCCATAGGTACCTATGACTATGATAAACATCATCATGAGGCTCTTATGTTGTTAAAACTATCTGTAGCTGATAATTTAATCTTAGAGGTCAGAAATGTGACCAATGCATCAACTTTGTGAACTAATCTTACTTCTAAATATGATGGTTCTAAAGCTAGTAAGGTATTGTATTTGAATAATTTTTTATTTTCAACTAAGATGCTAGAAGGTGGCTTCATTTTAAGTTTTTGTTGTATATCAAGGACATTAGTGATAAGTTGAAGGATGTGCATAAGTCTATTGATGAGAAGGATTTGATTTCTCTAGTTATGTAGAATCTTACACCTTCATTTAATTCATTTATGGAGTCCTTGCATATGATTTCTTAGACATAGACTTTGAACTTTGAAAAGTTTTCCACATTGTTATTGCAGAAGGGGAGATGAAAGGAGAAAACAATGTTGTCTACTTCTACTTATACAAAGAGTGCATTATTCATCAAGGGAAAGGGTAAGAAGTTAGGTAAAACTACTAGTTCTCTAATAGAAACTTCACAAGTAAGTGTTTCTAATAAGAGATATAAGTGGAAATGTATTTACTATAGGAAACCTAGGCATCATAATAAAAAAAGCAAGAAAAGACAATAAGATATGGCTAACCCCAGAAAGAAAGCTCATCATGCAAATATATCTAAAGGTGAAGGCAAGAAAACATCTCTTTATTTTGATTTCATGGCTTCCAGTAGTAATTTTATAATGGATCAATCTTGGTAATTTGGTTCAGGGGCATCTCCTTATTATACATGCCATAAAGACTGATATGTGGATTTTATTGAAAATGACAGTAGTAATGAATCTATATCTTTGGGAGATAGTACAACTCATTTTATGAAGGGATATGGTAATGTTCAGATCATTTTTAATGGTGAAGTTTGGTATATATTTAATAATGTTAGGTATGTGCCTTACATGAACAAAAACCTATTTTTAATTAGTTAGATCACTTCAAAATCTAATTTTTTAATGAATTTTCAAAAAATAATAATGTTTAGTAACTACCAGAGATAAAAATATTATTGTTGTTGGGATTGGTGAGAAAGGCTTGTATAAAATTATAGATCCATAGAGGGTAAATGAAAGTTCACTTGCAACAGTTGATAACACAAGTTCATTATGGCATGAAAGGTATGGGCATTTGAATTTACAGTATTTGAATACATTGAGCAAGACTAACATGGTTAAGGGGATTCCTCCTATTTTGGATAGTCATCGTGTATGTACTAGATGTCAGTTAGGGAAGTAATTTAGCCATTCATTTGATGTTGGTAAATATTTGAGAGCTAAGGGAGTATTATATATAGTACACGTAGATTTACATGGTATAATGCAGACACCTACCCCTTTTGGAGCTCATTATTTTTTATTTTTAGTTGATGATTTCTCTAAGAAAAAGTGGGTATACTTTCTACTAAAAAATCTAATTATTTTTCTAACTTCCTTACTTGGAAAGCTATGGTTGAAAAATAGGTGGGATGATTAGTGAAATATCTTATAATAGATAATGGGGGTGAGTTCATCTCAAAATAGTTCAAGGATTTTTGTGTCACTAAAGGCATATACAGATAGTACACTACCCCTTACACTCTGTAACAAAATAGAGTTATGGAAAGGCAAAATAGGATGGTGATAGACATGGCTTGATATATGATCTAAAGTAGAAATGTCGCATGTAGATATTAGGTAGAAACAATGAAGACAATAGTGTACATATACAAAAGCATTGGAGAATATCACTCTAGAGGAGGCTTGGTTAGGTCAAGCTCTAGGTGTAAATGTTTTTAGAATTTTTGGTTGTGTAGCTTTTATAGTTATTCTTAGTCAAAAGAGAAGTAACATGGATGTGAAAAGCAAAGAATACATGTTTTTTGGGTATAATGAATAGTCAAAGGTATACATATTACTTTATGTTTCTACTAACAAAGTTTTGGTAAACAAAGATGTCATAGTAAATGAAAGATTCTATACTTCATAGAAACTGGTACATTTTTAGATATTGAGTCATTATTTTCTTCTAATGATTCTATTAGAAATTATGATGTGAAAGTTGAATAGGGTTCTAGTTCATTAACAGGGAGGGAATTATTGTAGGTAATTATGAGGTTCTAGAAAAACAACCAAAGAAGCCGAAGTGGTAATATACCACAATAGAAGAAGTAAAGTAGGAAAACTTTACACAAGGTGTGTAAGGAAGAAGATTGAGATTAGGAAAGCAATTTGGTAATATAGGTGAGCATGACAATTTTTCTCTAAAAACTATTGTTTCAAATGTATTTGAGTTTAATTATTTTTTAGAGGACAAAGGGAAGCATGAGTGTGAATCAACCATGCAATTGGAATATGATTCTTTGATGAAAAACAAGACTTTGGAGCTCATAGAGCTACCACCAAGAAATAAATCCATTGGTTGTAAATGAATTTATAAGGTAAAATTAAAAGAAGATGGTTCCTTGGATAAATAAAAAGCCATATGTAAAAGGTTATGCACAAGAGGAGGGGGTTGATTATGAATAGAATTTTAATCATACTATAAAGATGGCATCTTTTCATTTGAGTATTTCTATTGCTACTTATTTTGGATGGCAGGTACACCAAATGGATGTCAAGATTGTTTCTTGAGTGGAGATCTAAAATAGGAACTATACATGGTTCATCCATGGGGTTTTTAGGTCCTTGGTAAGGAAAATATTATTTTTAGGTTGATCAAGTCCTTGTATAGGCTTAAGTAGGCTTCCCGAGCCTGGTATATGAAAATAGATTCATATCTTAGGGAGTCTAGTTTCAAAAGGTGTAATTCTAAACCAAATCTCTATGTAAAGGTGTTTGGTGATGATATATTGATTATAATTATATATGTTGATGATATAGCCATCATTGGGAGTAGTTTTATTCTCATTTAGCAAATGAAGGTTGATATTTGTTGTACTTTTGACATGATAGACTTGAATACTAAAATATTATTTAAGTGTTGAGTTTTGATAAGGTGATTTTGTAGTATTCATGTCATAGAATAAGTATGCCACATCATTTTTGGAAAGGTTTACAATGATGGATTGTAATCCAACTCAAATGCCTATGGAAGTTGGAGCTAAAATTTCAATTGACACTTCTTCACCTCTGATCAATGAAATAGTGTATCGATAGCTAGTGGGTAGTCTCATTTACCTCACTACCCCTAGATTGAATATTTGGTTTGTAGTGAGTTTTCTATCTTACTCCATGTCTAAACCATAGTAAGTACATGGTTAGCTACAAAATGGGTATTAAAATATGTCAAAGGTACTCTTGATTTTGAAATATTGTATAAGAAGTCTATAGATTTTGAGCTTTCTAGATATTCTGACTCTGATTTGGTAAGATCAGTAGATTCAATAAAATATACAATAGGCTATGTATTCACTCTTGGTTTAAAAGTTTTCTCATGGTAGAGTAAACTACAAACTATAGCTTCATTATCTTCTATAGAAGTAGAGTATAAATTTGTGGTTAGTGTAGGTTGTGAAACTATGTGGATAAATAAATTCTTGGAGGATATTCAGTTTGAGACATCAAAGCCTACTCTAATTATTTGTGACAACTAGAGTGTTCTAAAGATGGTAAAGAATAAAATATTCCATGCTAGGACCAAACACATTGAGGTTCACCATAATTACATATGACAGTTGGTTATAAATGAAGATATTAGTCTCTTCTATTTCCCCACTCCAAAGCATCCAATTGATATAATGACCAAACCACTTGGTTCAAACAAGTTCATAAAATTTGGGGATAACCTTGGTCTTGTTTCTAGTTTCATCATTAAGAGAGGGTATTAGAATATTAGTATTACCTTAGGCTATTTTTTAAGGTATATTGTTTTTATAGTGGTTTTAACCACTTAGGTAAGTAGGTTTCATGGGCATAGCTATTTTATGCTGCTCATCGATTTTGGTTCCACCACCTCCTTATGTTTTGGGTGTCTCTTTTGTGCCTATATAATAGGCTTTTCATTGTATTGGTTGGTATGCTTGTAAACTAATTAATATCATTTCATTCTCTTTGTTGGTTCTAATATAGTTTTCAAGGTACCAGGTTGATAAAATTTTGAATTTATAAAGGTATACTATATTAATTGAATAACTCTAATACTTAATACACTTAATCCATGTAATGGATATCATTTTCCTAACAATATACTAGGAGGCTTTATCAAGGTTGAAGTGGGTAGATAGTATTTTTATAGAATGAAGGACACTATATTAGGCCCTTGATTATTAAAAGCATCATGTATTATATTTTTAGAAGATAATATTGTGGAAACATAGCATATGAAACACATATTTGAAACTTAAACTCTATGATGGCATTAAAACTCTATATTGATAACTACTAATGTTGGATAAATGTTAATTTGACTTCACATCAAGTCATGATCGAGAAAAAGAAAATAAAGTTAATTATGGTTATATAGGTGAATCTACATTTGGTATCAAAATTTTAGGTTTTCAATAGTAGAGGCTTCTAGGATAAAAACTAATTTAGGTTCAACATCACATGCATTCACTAAGAAAATATATTTTTTATATATTATATAAAAATATGTATTGCATATACATTTTTTCATTTTTAAAAATAATCAAGTATTTTTTAGGATTTATTTTTGAATTATTTTTAAAAATAAATTTTGTTCGCCTAGTGAGACACAATATTATTCTTTGACCCCACTAGGTTTCCTTTAGGGTTTCATCCTTTTTTCTAGGGTTTTCATATTTTTATGTTAGGATTTTATTTTCATTCTTGATTTATTATTTTTCCTCATCAAAAATTACATACGGTTTTAATAAATGAAATTTTTTATATTGGTTTACTCAATTCATGATTGTAATCATTTCATATTTTTTTAATTTCTATGTATAATTTGGGTTAAATATAAGTTTACTAATAATGATTAAATTAATAATGAACCATCATTAGCCTTACTTAATTCATATTGTTGAAATATCCAACTTGAGGTATTACCTATTATGATGAGGCACCAAAGGAAATGTTTGATTCCATTTTCTCCTCTTCTTCTTAAATCTCAATGTTGTAATAACTACAATCCTACCCCCATTATTTGGCCATGGCTCATATTTTAAGTTGAAATCCATGTTGTCAATACTATGTAAGGTAAGGTACTATTAGACCCCAAATTTTAGCTAAGTATTTTGGTATTGCCACAAAAAAAACATGGCACATAACAAGCATGGTGTGGAAGGAGCACAATGTGAAGTTTATACAAGTGAAAAGTACCATGGCATAAGAGATCACAATGTGATAATACCCAATAATAAGGGAGTCATAATAAATGGATAACCTAAGAGTGAAGGGCT
>JARHVA010006824.1:770000-823259 GCA_037957365.1 Torreya grandis
TATAGACATTATGGTGTGAGGGGTTTACCCAAATACTCAGAGTCATATTACAAAGCTAAACATAGACTTTATTTTCCACTTACCTCATGGTATATTATAAATACCTAGGATCCCCTTGTTTACACCAATAGGAAGTTATACCAACCATGTGATTTTGTAGTACACTGATAAGTGATTAGCTATGAGAAGTTACTCTCAACTTACCCTTAAACTAGGTTTAATGGGCAATGGGTATGATTCTACCTCCATAATAAGTGCCTTGAAATATTGGGTTGATATTTTATAATAGACAATCAAGTATATTAGAGAGCCTACAAATCATTAAAGACAATTTTATATCATCATTTCATCCCTAGTTTTTGCTTGCACTATCTTTTTAGATCATAAATTTGATTTCTCTATTTTTTTATTATGTTACTTTTCATTATATTATTTGCCTCTAAGGCATATTTATAGATTAAGTGTACTCTATTTTCACATATTGATATCCCTTTAGTCTCTTCCAAAATTCAAATCCATGATGAAAATGAAGGATACGTTGAAACTGATAATGATAATATTATTGAGGAATATAATAATGAGCAAGAAACAAAACTTAATATAAATGAGCTTAATGAATTAGATCAAGAGAAAGTGAAAGACTTATCTTAATTTCTTCAAAATCTCTAAAAGTACCCTCATGAGGTGATTATGATCATCTGCATACTTATTGAATCTAAATATGAGCATCAAGATAATTTAGATTCATCCTCCCAAGTTTTTCCTTTTCACATTCTTAAATCCCTTACTTTCAATGTTTTCTCTCCTTATATTGAGCATATTCCTATTTATCTACCCTTAGTCACTTCTACCCCTTCTAATCTAGGAACATCTCATGTTTTCCCTCAATTATCTATGCTTATGTCTATTCATAATACATACATCCCACCTATTAATATAAGCAATGCTTCCCTTGAGCAAGCCCTTATCTTTTTTCTAGGTAAAATAGCTACTATTAAGAAAACCATTTCTCATTCTATCCCTTAGTTAGATTATGGTATCTTGTTACATAAAAAATTGGCTCACTAAATTGCATCCTACCTTATACCAGTTGGATTTGTGACTCCATAACTTCCTATTTATGATGTTAAAGGTGAACATGAACACTATTTATGTGATTTCCATACAAATTTTATATATTGTGTGGATAATAACAGATTGTTAATTAAGCTCTTTCCACATAATCTCAAACATTATGCTCTCAGATGGTTGTGTGATCTTACTCTTAAATCAATTATAGCTTTCAATCATTTGGAAAATAATTTTTGGCATATTTTTATACTTATATTAGTGATAATATATCTTATGATCAAGTCAAAAAGATCAAACAAGGTCCAAATGAAATACTTAGTGTGTATGTTTTAAGATACAAGACCATTCTTGAAAAAATGTCAAATCAAATGCAAATAATGAGCTTCAAGATATTTTTACCCAAATATTGCTTACTCCACTTTAATATTCTATCATGTTTGATAAGTTTAAATCATTTGATGCACTATGCCATATTGTTAAGGAACGTGAGGTCAAATTAATTACATTAAACAAGCTCAAGTGTAGCTCTAGTCTTCCTTCTAATTCTACTATCAAGTTTAAAATCAAGCCTAGTTTAAGAGCAAACCTAATGAAAAAAAATGATGATAAAGTTACAGTTAATGCTATATCTTAGCCACCTCAAAATATTTAATTATAATCTCCATTAAGGAATTAGTATTCAAGGTTGCCTTCACCTACTCTTGCTACTATAAAAGCTTCTTGAATGCCATGTTACTACACTTCCTCCACCATTTGAAATAGATCCTTATAGGCCTCCACCTAGAAGTTTTTATGAAAATGTTTATTTTCACTATCATAGATATGTGGGAAATTATTCTAATGTATTTACAAATTTCAATCATAGCATTCAAGATCTCATTGATGAGAACACTATTGACATTGGTCTACCTAGTGAAAGGGCTAAGCAATAATAATATGACAATGTAGAGTTTAAAATGTATCAATATATTTCTCCCAATCATGGGGTATAATATAAAAAATAAAATTATGAAATATATTATTCATATAATTCTCATCCTTCTCCAACTTCATATGGGCATCCACTTGATTGCATTATTGGTACAATTATAAGCAAGCTCACACCACTCCCATTTATTAAATTTGATGATTTTAAAATTGTTGATGATGATTTTGATAGACATGTATTATTAATTATATAATATATTGGCATTCAAACTATTAATAGTGTTATGATATATAATGGATTAACTAAAAATTTGTGAACTATAACACTTTTATGTTCGCTTGGCTATACAAAAAAAGGATATACAAAATACATCTAGAGTTGTGAATCTATTTGATGGCCATATACAATGTACTCTTGGAAAAATTATTTTGCCTTTATAATTGGGACCTCTCATATTTCCAACTTATTTCATAGTTTTACCAAGAGCATGTAAATTTTAGATGTTATTTAGAAGACCTTGGCTATAGAAAAGTAGAGAAATCCCTTATATAATTCACAAGTGTCTAAAACATATTGATGATAATCAAGTGGTTATAATTTTATGAATTCACTATGAATATACAATGTAACCTAGGGTACTTAATATTATTCCACAACATATGGTTGGTAAATTGGTAATGAGCTAGTGTATACTACTATTCAGGATAATGATTCACATTCATAGAGACATACTCCAAAATTAGGGTTTACATCTATTCATGAGCATGTACATATTTTAGTCCCTTAACATATTAATGAGCATGAAAATATTTTATTTTTTCCATCTATTGTATACCATAATATGATTACACATGAACATGATCATTTAGAAAAGCAAACCGAGATTTATAATCTCACATAGGTACAGGTTATTCAAAAGGATCCTACATAGGTACATATTATTACATCATCTCCTCTCATACATGAGGAAAAATGTTTATAAAAACATATGAATAATTATTTATAAGGTTAATTTATATAAATAATATGGTTTTTTAGATTCAAAAGCATCTATAGTTGACACTACTACTGCATAAAAGATTGATCCTTCTTATCAAGTGGTTGGGTACATATATGAGCATTCCATTGATGAGATAATTAGTTGGACACATTATAATATTCCATATCACTCCCCTAATTTGGATGAGAACCTTTATTATATTCCTTTCATAATACTACTTGTACATAGATTATGTGTACTCATATCTTGTTGCTTATTATTATACACCCATCCAAATTTATTCTAGCCATCAATTTTAACTTTTCACTTTGGGGCACCTGCTCTTTTGTTTACTTCAACCCCATTTGAACAACCCAAAAAAACCATCATATTAATATTTTAGTCTACATATATTTCATGTCAACTTTTTTACTTATTATTGTATGTCTATACATGCTCTAAACTATAAAATGTACTTTTCATTCCCACATATACCTACTTATGCATAACTTTAAATGGTAATGATTTTAATATTTGAAATAATACACATACATTGGAGGCATCTACCATGATTTTCTCCTTGTCATCATTTGATCCAACACTTTATTAATGGATTTTCAAATCTCCCCATCTTCTTCTACTTTTTTAGGCATGGTTCTTGTTTTTGCTTTACATAAGCTATATTAAATTTTATCTGTGCATATGAAAACATATTGACAAAGATATAGTTAAAATTTTGAATAATAGAAAAACTTAAATAATAATGTTACCTTTAATTTAAATCAAACTAAAAAGTTGAGATGAGAGATTTGATAAGTGGGGAAAGCGTCAAATATAAAAAAAGCCAAAATTTATTAGTATCTTTGTGATAATGAATCTCTAAATACATAACATGTAGAAGAGAGAGAGAGAGAGAGAAAAAAAAAGTGAAATAAGGTTGTATAGCTATAAAAGGCAAAAAAAAAAAGGATGAGAAGATATCAATAAATGGAGATAAAATGAATCATTAGTTGCATGAGTAATTTTTAAAATGTTTTCTAAGTGTTCCTAATCCTCTTAAAAGTGAGGAGGTTGTGAATGACATGTGGTAGAGGTGTTACTTGTGAACTCCCAAACCTACAAGTGGACAAGAGAGGTGAGAGCTACCTCAAAATTATTTGATAAAATGTATTTATAATTATAATAAATACACAAATGAAATAGACTTTGGATAAACATAAAATCATAAATAAGGACCTAAATAAGGCTACTTTTCCAACAACATGCTTCTCTTTTCAAATATGAAAAATAAAAAAACCATTCATGTATGCTAAAAAAATCTAAAATAATCATAGTATTTGCAAAATATCATAAATTAGGAAATGTAAGCATATATGTATGTTATTGAATATATATATCTATTATAACATACAAATTTCTCTTTCAATACGTAGCATATTTTCAAGGTATAATGATTCTCACAAGATATATGAGTGTGCAACATGATAAAATTCAAAGTGAAAATCAATCTTCATACACAACATAAGATTTCTTGATTAGAAATTATTATATAAAATCAATTTAGACAAAGCCACAATAGGTAGATAATAACACACTATGCACATGTCTAGTAAAGCACACCTATCCCTATGCATCTTCACTATTTATTTCCAGCTATAACATAGTCACAGGGACTTCTTACACAACTTTTACACAAAAAACAAAATGAAAACTCAGATATTAATATAGTTTCAAATATAAAGTGTACTTCTACATGGTTTCAATGTTGTTCTAGCTTTTCACCCAACTACCTTGCTTAATTGGGAGCATTTTTCTTTTATGTACAAACACCTCCTAGATTTTTATTTATCCACAATCTCTTTTCCATGTTGAGCAATAAAAAAAATACATGTTTTAATATTTCATTTTATCTTCATATATTTATTGAAGGATATACTACTTAATCAACTAAAACATATATACATATGCTTAAACCATTTTGGATTCATTTTCTATAAGTTGTTGTAACATTATTAGTTCACTTTCATAATATGATACTTGTATGCAAACCTTGGTCTTGTGTATATTTAATATGCACATTGTGTGTGTAGCCTTTGGCCTTCTATGATTTTATGACATTTTTATGTTCTTTGTTTCCAACCTTTGGGATGAATGTGTGACATATATGTAAACTTTTTACACTCTTTCTGACATTCTACATGTCCATTGTATGCGACCTTTAGGCCTTCTTGCATGACAATTTCATGAATTTTCTTATATGGTTTCTACTTGGATATTATGGTGCCATGATTCTTATCATGCACCACTACGTATATACTTATCTATATATGGTGTCATGATACACATCATGCACATAATATCTATGTGTTTCAATGCTTCAAATTTTAAATATATTATGTTTACAATCCATATGCAACAATCATATGTTTCATGTGCTTCATTCATAACTATAATGTTATATCAAAATTACATGATTCCAAACAAATACATAATTTATTAAAAATGCTTCAATGTTACATCTATAAAATTTTAGTACAAATTGAATGTATGAAAATGTTATTACATGCTTATCTATCTTTCACAATTGCTCTCACTTTTTAATTTGAGCTAAGTGATTTTTAGGCAATCTCCCTCATTTCAAAATGGGGGCATCATAATAGGCCTTTTCAAAGCAATACATTTTTTATTTTTGGCAACTTAAAATATGCACATATATCAAAATTCTCAGATTATGGGGGAATTTAACTTACTTATCCACTCCACTCTTACAACTACTCGAGCATAGACACACTTGTGAGAAGACAATTACAAGGCTTCAAATAGTTTTTAAAAAGATCACATTTGGCACTCTATACATTATAGGAGGCATGATAAGTGTTAAGATCAAGTTACTACTTAGAAAAATTATATTTTTTCTTTTTCAAAAATCAAGTATAAAGTAATTTTACAAATTTATAGTTTGAATCTAGATTCATCTCCAACAATGTGATTCATCTCTTACAAGTGGACTACATTTGAGCTTAGTGACACTCCACTTATTAGTTGCACTTTAGTAAGTCGTATACTGGTCCCCACCTCTTCTCTTTCAATTTAGCTAGTGGACTATATGAGAGCTTAGTGGCACTCATTATTTTGGTTACACTTTAACAAACCACTTTATTGGATTCCATCTCTTTGCACATTTTTAAAGTACTCTATGAGGTTTTAAGCAAAAAATTTCAAACTCAAGTATCTATACTAATTCTTAAAAGTGATACTTTATCTCTTTTAATTCAACACTTCTTTGCATACCTAAACAAAGGGGCATGCATTTCCCCATAACAAAGATAAAATGTGTATATAAACTTAGGTATAACATTTCCTTTAGTAGTTTATGAATCACTAAAATAAAGTGGGGGGGATTTAGAAACTCAAATTTAATCAATGAGTGTTTGACATTGTTTTTCCTTGACATATTTTACCTTACTTTGCCAACTTACCATTCTAATAACCATATATCTATATGATATATTTTAAAGTCTTGTAATTACTGTGAACATCTCTTAGACTTCTTGAATTTATTCATAAACATACATAATGAACAAACACTTCACTTTTAGTCTAATTTTAGAAGTTTTTGTCCATTTTGGATAAGTGCACACTAGGTAGACAAGGATGCACTACACACTTGTCCACTAGTGTGAACTTTTCTATAGTGTTATAATGATTAGTTTTTCAATTCACACATTAATGACTCTCCATAGTGAAAAAATATGTCAGTTATAAAAAAAAGTTTAAATATTATTCTATAAGATCACATCAAGTGACTCACTTCAAACCCCCATTTACATTAGCTAACATTATCTTACAAAGGTAATTCAAAATCACTTATCTATTAAAAAAATTACCTACTATAATTTTTATGTATTAATATGGTCATTAGATAATTTAACATTATTTTATTATAGGTTGAGGTCATCCTTTATCAATCATTTGAATACAAATTTATATTTGCATTCACATACGATATTCTCCATAGGGATAACTAGATTAGTTTGAGGTCCATTCAGACTATATAGGGAACACTCAACCAATAGGGTTTTATTTAGGATATCTCAACCATATCCAACTTCCATACTTTTTACACTTTACATTTGATCTTGTTTATTTTATTATGTAGGTAAGGGTTTTAATTTTCTTAGGTGATCCATGCATCCAAATAGACTCTATAAAGAACCAATTGATATAAAAATGGAGCTAAATAATATCCATCTTTTAGATTCAACACACAATCAACCCAATAATGTTGTAGTAGAGGACAACAACATGGTGTGGCATTATATAGGTACTATAAACTTATCCCAGAATATAGTGAAGCAAATTTTTAAATCAACATTATGTTTTCATATCTCTATCAATACTTTTATATAGTCACAGTTAGTAAAACCATAATACAAAATGAATAAATTAGTTTACAAGGACATCTCTCTAACCCTAACTATTTTTAGTAATTTACAACTTGTATAAATTCTTTATATCACTGTATTTTTAAATTAGGATAATTTATTTCTCTCTCTTAGATTAGATTTAAAGCTTAGATTAATTTAGAGTTTATTTACATTCACTATTTAATTATAAGGGTAAATAGTACACAACTGTCAACACAGGGGGTGTTGAAGTCAAGCACACCTTCAACCACTAGCCCCTTTTTAATCAATGATTGAATATTATCATATTATCTATTAAGATATGGTTTTAAAGTGGAAAATAGGGAACCTACCACATAGTTTGTCGAATAAATAGGAAAAGGCACATAGAACCCATAAATATTAAGATCTTGATCTTTTGTTAAACATGAGTACACCATATGAAGAAAAACACACCCCTACCCTATCCACTCATTGTGCCTTTTTTATGAACCCTACTATATAATATTATCAATCCACATAAAATTAACAAAATTATCTTGTCAGTTTCATATCCATCATGAATCTCATTTTTCAAGCTAAGTTCATATTTTATCTCTTGCACTTTCCCTATTCACTAAGTTTCCAAATTTAATAAGTTTAAAATCAGTTGTTGTCATTTATTACATATATATAGCATTATAATTTTTCATAGTAGTTTACTTATTTAGGTTATATTATTATCCTAGTTCCCAGAATTTTATAAAACATATCAGTGAGCCTAATTATTGTTTAACATTGTTCCAAACCCCAGTTTATCATTAGGGTTTTATTTCTATTTTCACCCATTACATCAAGGTTTTAAATTTTAGATTTTCATTCCTTAGTTTACTCTCAAATAACCACATTACTAGTGTTTATATTTTTTCTTGGCCTTATTTACATTGATATTTTAGCATTTTGTAACTATAAATCAAGTAAAAAATTAAGAAGACATAATAAATATTTTGCAATGGATCCTCTTTGTTCTTTTGTTCCTCCTCATTTACACGAGGTTTCCATCACATATATTGATGATGCAAAAAATAGAATATCTAATAGGGTCATGATGGATCACATGCATTTCCATAAAAATCAAGTGTAAGGCTTGAATATAGAACTTTAAGTAGGGGTTTATTCTTGGTGTGGATTTAGATTAAAATATTTCCAAAGTATGGGGTATACAAGACATGAACTCGACAAATATAAACATGACACTATTGAATCATCCACTCACATAGGTAAATAAGGGTTAAGATGTACACCTAACATTGAATTTATGGTTTCCACTAAATGTACTCATATCAAGTTTGTCAAATAAATGGAATAAATTCAAATTAATTCCCTTCACACATAATTGGTCCACTATACAGATACTCATTTTAAGGTTGGTGAACAAACATCAAAACTATTTATTCTAATATAGATTACAAATACATTGATTAAAAGAGTTGTGGTTGATATTTTTTCTAATGAAAATATTTGAAATATCTCATTCATGTATAAATTTGAGTTTGATATAAATATCATGATAGCATCTAATATGGTGCATAGTACATAAGACAATGAAATAGGGCCATCAATTAGATATATTTCATTGAATACAACAATAGGGCATAGGCTTGTGATTCAAAACATTGATTTAAAATAATTGAAATATTTTTATCCATAAATCCTTTACATATATCTCATGGACTATGGAAATACTATCTCTTTGATCATTTTACATCTTAAAATTTTATCATGGATTCACCTTGGCTAAATAACATGGATTCAGTGCATTCTATATTACATATGTGTCTCAAATTTTTATATGATGGGAATCTTTATTCATATTTAGTAGAAACTCATCCCTTAAAATATTTAAATTCATTACAATACACTCTTATACAACACCAAAAAACATAGTTTCAAACGGTATATATTACTTCACGAAGATAGTTTACTATTCTACCAAAAATTCCATATAAGATACTGCAAACACTCTAAGAATGCAATATCATAGCTCTCCTTCCCATAAAAGAGGTTGGTATGAGTATGCCTCTTCCAAAAGGATTTTAATAGAATGCCTTATGTGTATTTCATATAGCACTGATGCATACTGCCAATAGGTGCATTAATTTAAGGCACATGATTCAATATTTTATTAATATTAAAATTTTATACATAGGTACAACTAAAAGAAAAATAAATGTTACTAAATTAGGTTATATATTTTAAAATAATATGCAAAATATGTAAAATACTATAGGATATCCTCCCATAGATGGTGATAACTTTATAACACAAAACAAATTTTAGATATAGATATGAGACTAAATTTTTCACAAGTCCATTGTCTAAATTATCTCTAAATTGTTTTTAATCTAGGACCCATGGATTAGAGTCCCTTGTGGTACTCATCAGTTAGTATCTTCCTCCCATTTTTGTATTTTAAACATACACATATATGCAAAATACAAAAAATAAAATATTTTAGAAAAATATAAAATCAGGACCTATGCATGCTTATGTTTAGTTCATTTACATCAATTAATTTGTGCATAATACATAGTACTTAATTTTATCTATTTTTGATATCATACATACTTCATGAGTGAACATGAGTCATTGAAAGGCATACATGCCACCAGCCTAAGACTTTATAACAAATTATTTATAGTTTTAGACACATAAACTTCTAATCAGCCAACAATGTCCTATTAGATAAGAGTGCATCATTTTTTTGTCTATTTACCTAGTTGTTGTCCTCATAATCACATACTCTTATTTATTGGATCTAAACTATACAAATTCCTTTGATAGATTTTATACATATTAGGAAGCTCACTGGGGGAATCTACTACATAGCTTTCATCTTTTATGGCTTTCCTTTATTCCTCACAACTCATTTATTCATTGCATTAAATATATTGATATGGATCATGTATTAACATGATGATATAGTATTGTTTATCTAAATTACTAAATCTAATTGTGTTCTAAATTACTTATGTTTATGAATGACATATATACATGCATGGTTTTAATGTTTACATTCCTTCTTCATGTATTGTGTGTGTTTTTTTTCTTGAGGACATTTGAATATGTCATTATGTGTGGATCTAAGCCTTCATTATCTAATTTAATGCATGTAAGGACATTTTAACATGTCTTTATGTGTGTCTCTTTACTTGAGGACATTTGAATATGTCTTTATGTGTGGCTCTAAGCCTTCATTCTCTATTTTCATATGTGTGAGGACATTTTAACATGTCCTTATGTTTTATCTTATAATTTTGAGTGAAATTTGAATGTATCCATTGTATATGTCCCCTTGGTATTATATTAACATGTTTTGTGTGATTTTCATCTACTCTATGTTTGTATGCATCATGGCCATGACTCTTTATTATTTGTTTGCTTAGTTTTCATAGATTTTGATACCATGATGGATATCATGTATCCTCACATTTTGTAATTCCATGATAGATATCATGCACCACTCCACAAGTAGTTATATTTAACTTTAGATACTTAGTTTTGATCACTTATTTGTGTGCCTAATTGCTAAAATTTATCTTGACATACACAATATGCATGTTTGTTCCTACATGCATCTCACATTACTATTATACTCCATTTATCTATATTATGATGTCATTATTATCCATGTCATCACTACTACTCATATTTATATATTTTACATAACATATATCACATAAAATTTTCTTTTCAGTTAATTTCTTATGTAGGCTCAACAACTCACCTGAAAAGAGGGGTATACATAGTACTTTGTCATAGAGACTAATCCCACTTAGTATAGTGCATAGATAGACATAGACACGAATTTGTAGTCCTCATATAGTGGATCATAGAGTATACTCATAAAAAACTTAGAGAAGTAATCTAGACAGTAGTGCTTCAAATAGATATGAGTGTACCCTATTGTTTTCCAAACAAGGCAATATTATCCTAGAGCTTAGAAAATATTCAAATTCTAGAATTTATCAAAATCTTAGGTATCTTAAATTAGTTTAAAATAGTTCACAATCTTACTTCTTAAAATTTACGCATATTTTATAAATTTGGTGACATAATGTGTGGCATGTGTTCTAGGTTAATACACATGTTTTTTCTTAGAATTTGGATTTTTATAATGTAGTCACAAAATATATTTACACCAAATGTCAAATTAGGGTTATGTGGACATCACATGGATTCATCCTTGCTCATTTTTCACACTAGTTCTATAGATGAAATGCCAATGTTGTTCATTATCCACACTATAGACATCATACCCATATTATACAAACCATTTACACCAATTTTCACTAGTTTTTCATTATAAATGAGCCCTATTCTATTTGCAATAGTTGGTTCACTCTTTTTGCACCATTATTTGAACTAGAACATTATATTGGAAATCATACATGGATTATAATATATTTCACTATCTTGAGTATGAAATGATGAAGTAAATCATACATTACAATCTTAAGCACACTTTCCTAATCAAAGAGTATTGGGGCATATACAGTTTAATCCATTATTGTAAATGGAAATGAAATATACAAGAGGCCTTCGCTCTATAGTAACCATTTTTACACATAAAACATAATAGGTCATGTACCCAATGAAGTATATTCATTCATTTTTATTATATATAAGTTTTCTTGTTTTTTGTTTTTTGTTTTCCACCTTGAGTAAAGAATGATTTTACACATGTTTCATTTTAGGTTTTCATGAAGCAAAATTTAATGTTGTAGCATACATTAAAGAATACACTTCATAGGTAAGTTTAGGTATGCATTTTTTTCCTTTTATTCAAGTAATTTATATTTTCTAGATTAATATATTAAAATTGGAATAAATGTATACACAAATTAAATTTTAAGTTAAAATCATGCACTTTTGATCACCCTTTTGACACACTTAGCTCATGACCTATTATAAGGATTTTTGACCACTTTAATTATTTTTATACATGGTAATACAATCCTTAAAACATACCAAATCAATTAAGAGTTCCTTCATATAACTTTCTCAATGGCCTAGGCTCATGCTCACATTGATTCATACCTTCAGATTATTTCTTATTTCCCTTAGGACAAGAGCACCCCATTGGGACAACACACCCTGCTATTGTCCACCCCGATAAAATTTGTCCTCCCACCAAATAATGAATATTTAAAAAAATTTAAAATTCAATTAAAGGTCGAAACATAAGTTTTAGCAAGCCCCATCTAAAGGAATTCCAAAATTACTACTGTATAAGCACATTTTAAACCATTTTGCACATAATAATCTTACACAAAAAATTACCAAAATTATAATAACACATTGAGATAAAATTACCTATTTCTTAAAATTATGATCACATACAACCCTAGTATCCCTGAACAAAAGTCTAAATACACCTCCAAGGTCATAATTCATGATTGAAGAACTTAATCACACCAGGCTTTCACCAACATCTATTCTTTTGAAATAGTTTCACTCACACCACCATAGCATGGGTACATGGATTTTTATACCTATTTAGATTATTAGTATGTAGGCAGTTCTCAATACAAGGGGTGTTGAGGTCAAGCACAACTTAAATCATTTACCCATTTTCACTCCATGATTGCATCTTGTCTTATTTTCTATCGAGCTAGGGATTTTTAATATAAAATCAGTTACACAATGGTCACCAAAGATAATCAAAACCTACCACATGGTGAAAAAAACAATTACATGAAGGTGAATAGATCTATAAATCTTAGGATCCTAATCTTCTATTAGACACGAACACACTATAAGGATGAAAATGAACCTCTTCCATAAAAAATCATTGTGCTCATGTTTGGGAATCTTGCTAGTTATTATTCCACATCCATATATAGTCAACATAGTTATCCTATAATTCTTAGATATAAAATCATTATGCATATAAGTTTATATTTTCTATTTTGCATTTTCCATATTTAGTATGTTTCCATATTTGTCAAGTTTTAAATTAGTTTATGTTATTTATTGCATATATGTAACACTCTATTTTTTCACAATAGTTTGATTATTTAGGGTTGAATATTCTCATAGTTACCAAAATTTTATAAAATAGAACAATGGTTATGTAAATAATTTTTGTGTAGATGATAAACCCTTTTGATATTACAAAATGATACGATATACTAATTATATCCAATTACATTTTGAGAATCATTGTATATTATCCAAAACACAACCTATAATAATAGATTAGATATATACATATGAGGTGGGTGAAACAAGAAAATAATAAGGAATTAGTTATGAACATTAATTAAGATACCAAGGCAACACCATAGGTTATTATAGAGAAAAAAGAAAATTTTAGACATCTCTCTTTTGGTCAATTCAAAAGATTTTATTTGCATAGTCACAAATTGGCATGATAGTGATTATGGTATCGATATGAAAGATATAGAATATTATAATTTTTGAAAGTTAAATTTATATCCTATTGATCTATATGAGAATTTATTTCATAAATTTTTTACACATATTGGATTCAAAGAGTATTAGAATAATTCATATGAAAAGAGAATTGATAATTCAAAATTTTCAATGAGAAATAAATCCAATAATAATAAATGACACATAATAATTAAAGATAAAAAGAATGATCATGATATAAACACTTGTTTCATTGATAGCTCACAACAAAAACAAAAAAAAGATCAAGCTTTATGTTTAAGGGTTGCATCACTTGAGGATAATTTTTCACATGCCCACAATCCCAAGCATGTTAGTGCCAATTACACCATTGTCTCTATATTAAATAAATTTTCACCTCAAATGATTTTCATATTAATTATATGTTTAAAAATAGAATACATATACAATCAACAATTCAAATAATTTTGACAAGGTTAATAATAATCTAAGTGAAGTTATAAGAGATATGTTTCAAAAATACAATTAAATACATAATGTATAAATATATAAAAATAATATTGTGATTATCATAGAATTAGCGTACATCATATATATTATTATTGGATATAATAACACAATATTTAAAATCAAGGCATGATTATAGTAATTTAATCACCAACCAATTATAATAAAAATAGAGTTTCCCAATGAAGGAAGTTTATATTGATTGATACATGAATTTATAAGGAACACCCCATTGATTATCTCATCAAATATCATACAAATTTATTTATAATATTCCAAAAATAACCAAAAATGAATAATTCATCAAATAAAAAAAATAAAAAATAAAATCAGGACCTAAACACAACATGAGTTGGTAGATTACTTTATTTACATATATTGTTAATCACATGTTTGGTAGATGGAATATTAGTTTTATATACACATGAACTTCATGAGGTATATGAGTGTGATATATATATATATATATATATATATATATATATATATATATATATATATATATATATATATACACACACACACACACACACACACACACACACACACACACACACACACACACACACACACACATACACACACACACATACATATACATATACATATATGTTAGAAATTTCTTACACCAAGGGGCCATGACAATGTTAGGGGCATCTAATTTAATAGGATACCATATCACAAGTCATATCTTACTATGAAATTTTTAACATGCTAAGGTACATAGATTGCATACACATTACTTGATAGTTATTAGTTTATTACATAGTGATATATTAGATTTGTTATTTTAAAATGACTTGAAACTAACATATATGAATAATGTTGACTAGTTTGTATTTGTTCTATGCTTCATCGAGTTGTTACTTTTCCATGATAGGCTATTTATTGTTGTCTATTGTGTGTCCCTTTGGATTTATTTGTAGATATTATTTTTTTTTTAATGGAATTCATGGTCATTTTTTTCCCTTAGCCTTATTTTTTATGCCACTTGTTGTCCCTTGTTTGTGTCTCCTTAGCCTTGTTTGTTAGAGACATATCTATTTCCCTTATATGTGGCCCATTAGCATTATGTGTGATATTATATGTTATTGTGTGGAATTGTGTGTTGAGCTTGTTGATATTATTTGATTTATATATTTGTAGGTTTTATGATCCATATCATGTACCTTCCAATTTATGTGTTATGTGATGATTTATATCATACACCTAATTAATGTCTTGTATTTTTTAGTGACAATTACTATTACATGCTTCATAGATAAATATATCCTTACATGCCACTTATATTCCCTTGTATTCGATATCTTACATGTATGAATTGATGATATATACATTAATACAATGACATATTCTCCACATGTTTTTGATAATATAAGGTGGAAAAAATAGGGGACAAACCCTTACAAACAACAAAGAAACCACAAAGGCAATCAACACAAACAATGCCTTACGACAAAAATGTCACATTCAGTGAACCAACAGACACATCAAAACCAAAACTAAAACAAATATAGGAATTAATGAGAGGCAGAGTATCCAAAAAAAAAAGAACTAAGGAGGCCAAATATCTCCTTACTTAAACATAGATTTAATGATGTCATCCAATTTCTTAGTGTTCTCTGCATTGACAGTTGAAGCAGTAGCGCCCAAATCCTACAGCATGGACATGTTCAGGAGAATAGAATTCTAGAGCCTAGTAAAAAAAGTTTTGCTCTGGTTTCTGAATGCGACCCTTAAAAACAACAATTTAAGCACTCAATCCTATCTCAATTTTGGTTTCTTCATCAGCTTCCTCCACATATATCTTTCCCTCTTTGTCAACATTTTTTACAATGTCAACAACATCCTCCATGATATCCTCTAATTCTCTTGTCTCCTGCTTACCTTCAGTATCCTCAGAGATTTCTTGAACATCCAAGTCCTTGGTCTCATCATCCTGAGTGGCTTCATCTGAGGTGCTCTCAGAGTAGTTGATAATCCTAGTCTTAGGAGCAAGTTTGCCAGCAATCTACCTCAACCGTATAACTCGAGAGGAGAGGCCCTCCTTACCAACCTTAGTGGACACATGGGATTTACTACGCTGACCCCCAGGGTTCCTACAATGATTTTTAGGGGTCCCCACAATAGTCCCCCCAGTACCCATTTCACCAGCATATATCTTCCTCTTCTTGCCCTTCATACTCACAAAAGAGCCTAGAGTGTCTAAGGGAGTCTCCTCTAGAGTAGAAAATGAAACTTCTTTAGTTTTAGTAGAGACAGGAGAAGGACAGGGCTCTTCAGTAGCATCTTCAAAAATTTACCCTCTATCAATTTGAATGGCCTTGGATGGCTCGAGGGCATGGGTGAAATTATACAGACATAAAATGAGGCCCTGATGAAGGGGGATAGGATTCGTATCTAGTTTTTTTGCCAATTTAGCTCTCACCCTAAGGACTGAATGTTCTAGGGAAGAAATCAGATAAAAGGGAAAGTTGATAAGAGCATTATGCTTAAAATGATTCAGAAGGGGGAGATGATGATTGTAAAACTTGGTGAAACATCCCTCAAGCATGAAATACTTCATGAGGATAAAACACACATCATCCCAAGGCTCGAGCAACTTGGCTCGATCAAATCCTCCCTGGTAAGGTGCTAGTTCTTCACCCTCTCCAAGAAATAGCTTCTAGCTAGAAAGGTCAACAATTTTTGTTCTCTATTGTAGATTAATCCCCTACATAGATATCCTAGTAGCCATAACTATCACATTTTCTAAAATCTCAAAACTAATTCCTCCAACAGAGACTCACCGATTTAGCCAAGACCTATTGAACTATTTAGATAGGTTTTCATCAAACCCATTGAGCTTCTCCATATAGGGACTAATCCCTCCCTCTCTGTAGTAGTTCCAAACCACCAGGTTGTCTTTGAACTCACAATAAGAAACTGGTTCTATTTAAATTCTATCACCACCCATGTCAGACTTACAGAGCAGACCAAGAGAATCCCAAATTTTAACCATTGAAATTTAAGTAACTTCAAGCCCTTGCTCATGAATATGCATAATGATGATGAAATAGCACATACTTTAGAGCATCATGTAGAGATGACACTTACTCATCCCATGCTTAAACATAATTTCCTAATGATCTCCATAATGATGAAACAGTATGATCACCTTAACAAAGTGGTATAATAACTCAAAAATGATTATCAAAAGAGTACAATAGGACCCAAACTCTAAGATCCACATTGGCACCCTCCGAAAGGATTGACTACTAGAGTTATCCTTCCAACATATATGACTCATCCTTAACATGTCATTTCCTTTTGGATGAGATCCCTAATATTTGAAGGGATATGATATATTTGGTGCCAACATCGCCAATTTGAAAATTGTTGGTCAAGATTGGCACATGCATTAGCTACACTATTTCCCTCCCTATAAATATGTGAAATATCAACTCCTATAAGCTTCCTCAAGAGAAATTGTATATCCCTAATGATATCTTTTAACTTAATACCCACACTCGATACTTTGTTGACCGCATCGATAATGATTTTGGAGTCCCCCTGGATACTCAAATTCCTTATTCCAAAGGATATAGCCAATTTTATCCCCCATAAAAGAGCAGTTACTTCAACATAGTTATTGCTCTAGTAGCCTATTCCACCAGCATAGACAACAATCATCCACCCTTTATAATTTTTTATAATCCCTCCCCCACTAGCTTTACCATTAGACTTAGAGGCCCCATCAAAGTTAAGTTTCAACCAGTTAGGCTTCAGGGGATTCCATCTAGTGTTAAGTCTCTGTAGCATTTTAGAATTATTAAAATCAGGAATATGATTTAGTACCTTCCATTTACCCACAATTTTCTCTTCTTCCTGAGTTAGGGGTTTCTCCATAGTGTGAATATGAGCAATAGTGACACTTTCCAATAGAGTCTTGACAAAAGTATGAAACACCTGAGAGGCATCTCTAGCAGTATCCCTAAAAAATTCTATGGTTGTGTTCTTTCCATAAAATCTAGCTCAAATAGGGTAGAGTTTGATTCCTTAACTCAAGGAGCCAAGGATGAGAAATGGTAGGATTCCAGCTGATAATGACTTCCTTGAGGTTAGAATTACAGACCCACTCAATGCCAAAATTATTTAGGATTCTGCCCCAAATTTCCCATGCAAAATCATAGTGTATGAAATGATGAGAAACTATTTCCTCTTTTGAATAGCATAAATAACATCTGTTGACCAGGGTAATCCCTCTCTTATGAAGGTTGTCTTGGGTTAAAATTTTATTATGAGTAGTAGCCTACCAAAACATGTTGATTTTTGGTATAAGTTTATGGTTCCAAACTTTTTTCCATATCTCCTTATTCTGAGCCTTAGGAATTAGCAAATTATAAGCAGACTTCATAGAGAACCATCCATTCTTATCTAGCCACTAGTACTATTCATCTTCTCTTGGGAAGAGAGGGATTCTGACCCCCTAAATAAAATGTTGAATATCTAGAACTCTAGGGGAGAGATCAAGCCGATGAGCATAGCAGTCCAATAGATTTTTCTAGCTCCTTATGCCATTGTTATTAGCCATGTAATCACATACTTTATCTCCAAAAAATTGAGTAGCAATGTTAGCAATTTCTCTGTAGTCTCCCTGCGTGATAAGAGCCTTATCCTTTTCCCAAATGTCATTCCAAAATTTAATATGCCTACCATTTCCCAATTTCCATCTAATCCCTTGCTTAAGAAGGCTTTTACTTTTTAGCATTTTATTCCATATCACTGACCCCTGGGGTAGCCCTACCTATTGTAGAAAGTTGGAACCATTTGAACTATGCATATATTTGGCATGCATGATTTCCCCTCAATCATTATGTTTGTGAATCAGATTCTAGTTGATTTTGGAGAGAAGGGCTTTGTTCATGTTCTTAATGGATCTAATATTGAGGTCACCATGTGATTTTGGAAGACACACTTTTTCCCAACTAACCAAAGACATTCTTTGTTTATCTTCCAGTCTCATCCATAAGAATTTTATTTTGATCTATTCCAATTTGACAACAAAATATGAAGGTATTCTAAAGAGAGACATGAAGTAGGTAGGAATCTCTTATAGATAGGCCCGAAGAAGCTGTAATTTACTTACACTGCTAAGTAGTTTCCCTTTCCAACCAAGTAGTTTCTTCTGAGTTCTTTCCAATATTCCATTCTAGAAGCCTGGAGATATTTCTTTGACCATGAGGGGAAGTCCCAAATAGGTAGCAGATAAATTAGCTTCAACACAGTCTAGAATGTCAATGATTTTTTGTCTAAGATTATTAGGAGTATTAAAGAAGTACATATTTCTTTTTTAGAGATTTATGCTTTGCCCAGAATCTATGACATAGTTATTTAAAATATTCTTCCATCTCTGAGCTTTAATTACCAAAGAGTTGCCAAAAAGAATGGTATCATCAACAAAATGTTGCACCACCATAGGGGGAAGGGAGGAAGTAGGTTTGATGCCCACTAGATGTTTAGAGGTTATATTAGCTTGTATGCATCTCCCAAGTGCCTCCGCCATTATGATGAATAAGTAAGGGGAAAGAGGGTCTCCTTGGTGGATTCCTCTTGAAGAAGAGAATAAACCTCTAGGGACCCCATTAACTAAGACCAAAAATTTAGTAGAAGAGACAGCGTTCCATACAAAGCGAGACATCTTATCATCAAACCCAAACTTCCTGATGACTTGGAATAGAAAAGTCCATGAGACCCTATCATATGATTTAGAAATTTCTAACTTAAGAGCCATACCAGGGACTCTACTCTTATCCATGGAATGAATAGTTTCATGAGTGGAGATCATAGCATCAAGGATTTGCCAGCCTGAGACAAAGCCTTTTTGAGTATGGGAAATAATTTTGTCGAGAAAAGGTTGTATTCTCATTACTAGTACTTTAGTGTAAAGCTTATAAAAAATATTATAGAGACTAATAGGTCTGAATTCTGAAAGGTGAGTGGGCTATAATCTTTTAGGAACAAGTATAATAAAGGTGTTATTAACCTATTTTAAAAGTCTACCTATTTTGAATAAGTCATGAACAGCAGTAGTAAGATCCATTCCCACTATCTCCCAATATTCTTAGAAGAAAATAAGAGGGAAGCCATCAGGACCTAGGGCTCTGAAGGAACCCATAGAGAATAGAATATCATAGAATTCCTCCTTAGATATAGGCCTTAACATCTCTAGGTTATCTTCCTCAGTTATCAAACAAGGGATTTTATTAATGAATTGATTCATAGTTCCACCATTCCCATCATCATTAGTTTGTTCAGTTAGCAAATTCTAAAAAAATATCCTAGCTTGTTCCCCTATCTCATTATCTTTAGTTATAATATTTCCATTTTCCATGCATAACTTTGTTATGGAGTTAGCCTTCCTATGTTTCATGGATGAAAGATGAAAGAAGGCCATGTTCTTGTCTCCCTCTTTGAGCCACTATACTCTAGATTTCTATTTCCAAAACACCTCTTCTCTGTCCATAAAATTCTTCTAGTCAGAAATTAGAACATTCTCTTCTTTAGAAGTGTCTTCTGAATCATCTCCTTGAGCAATCCATTGCTGGATATCTACAAGTTTTCTAGCTATGTTTTTCTTCTGATAAAAGACCTAACCAAAGCTATATCTGTTCCATCCATGAGCTTCCTATTTGATATGGTAAAGTTTTTTGACAAGTCTGAACATTGGAGTGCCCTAGATAGGAATTTGTCACCATTGGTCCACCAATTGTCCGAAGTCCTTATGTTTAATCCACATGGCTTCAAATCAGAAGGGGAAAGGACCACATTGACTCTGATCTTCCAATTGAGAAGGATAGGGAAATGATCTGACATAGTTTTAGGAAAAGCTTGCAAATACATGTTATGATAATCCTCCCAATCACTAGAAATAAAAAATCTATCTAATTTAACTTGGATCACTTGGTTTCCTCTTCTTCTATTAGACCAGGTGAAATTTTGATTTTACAATTCAAAATCTAGTAATCCCCAATCATTTATAAATTTTGCAAAGTCAAACATGTTGTCAGAGTAATCAATAATCCCACCATATTTTTTAGAAGGATATAATGGAGTGTTAAAGTCACCAGCCAACATCCATCTAGTGCATGGGGTGTTAGTCCTAAAGCTACTCAAATTGGTCCACAAATTTTGCCTCAATGCTATGTTATTAGGGCCATAGATATTGATCAATGACCAATTTAAGGAAGACGCAGAGAAGTTAATAATCAAAAAATACTTATTATAATCAATAAGAGATCCCTAAATTTTAGCACTGTTCCACATAGTTATAATCCCACATGAAGCACCTTCAGCCAGACTAATGTAAAAAGCAGCCTTAGGCCATATGTAGTCAGCTATTTTCTTGAAACTCTCCTCATTCATCTTGAACTCTTGCAGTAATAAAATATCTAATTTATTAACTAAAATATAGTTTTTGACCTCAAACTATTTGGAGGGACTGTTAAAGCCCCTTAGATTCTAGGATAATATTCTCATTTAGAAGATTTGAGGGAATGGGTCTCTAGTGTTTTCTGTTTACCACTGGCAATCTCCCTGGCAATCTCTCTTTGTCTTGTTTCTCTTAGGGTTGGTCTCCCTTTTTTGGATTTAGTACCAACATCCGTAGATTTTTTACCTTTGCAATTCTTTTTCTTTGGGGTAATCCATTCTTCTTGCTCATTACCACTACCATTTTGTCCTATTTCACCTATCAATGAATAATTAGCTAATTGGTTGCCTACTTCCAGAACATGGGAAGTATCTATATTTGAATATAAGGCTATCACTCCATTAGTATCTACTATTTTTAGAGGTAGATCCAACTGATCATCTCTTAAAACTTTGCCTTCTACATCATCCCCACATATCATTTGGGCACATATTTCCCCTTCCTCAAACATATTGGTCTATTGATCCAAAGAGTTATTTGTGTCTATTGTAACATTTTGACTATCAGTGTCCATAACCTTCTTATTAATCTCCTCTAGTACAGATTTTTCCACATTACCAGAGTCCTCCTGACCAACTTTTTCCCTAACCTTCTCATTATTATCAGCATTTTCTACATTACCCCCCATTCCCTGACTGCCAGGGTTTCTGGATTTGTGAGACTGATCCTCACCTTCAATAGGGAAATAATATTTGTTTCCCATTTGCTTTACCTTACATTGGGTCATTATATGTCCCTTTTTCTTGCATATTTGATAGAATGTGGTAGCATTTTCATAGATGATCGATTGAGTCCAAATCCCATATTTAGAGTTTAACTCTATAGACGTGGGCAGGGTTTGGTTAATCTCTACATTGACATAAAACTGAGCATAAATACATCTAGATTTAGTTTTTCCGGTATGATCTACAATGACAAATTGGCCAATAGAGTTTCCAATAGCTGTAAATATTTTTTCATCCCAGAATTCCAATGGGAACCCTGGAAATCTTACCCAAGCAGGAGCAGACTTGCTGAGGTTCGAGTTAGGGTCAAACCCCAGTTTCCAAGATCACAAGGCAAGTGAATGTGGACCATAAAGCCATGGTCCTCTAGCAATAATAGCTATCATAGCCTCCCTATTCATAAATATAAATAAGAATAAGCATCTTGCCATAGCAGTGATCGAGACACTACCTTTAGTTCTCCACTGAGAAATTACCCATTTCTTAACCATCTCAATATTAGGATGGAAGGAGAAAAACTTTCCCACCAAAGCAAGATCCATGGTCGCCACAATTTCCTCAACTAGATCATCCAAGATAGTCAGGGTCGTACCTTCAGTGAAATCTTTTTTGACAAGAAGGCTCATCATGCTTTTAGTAGAACACATATTTTCCCCTGTCAACACTTTCTTCAATCTGTTGAAGGGAACATCTTCTAACAACTTCAAGTCCTCAGAGGCACTACCAAATGGAGTAGCCTCCATTGGATCAGTAAGCACTCAGATCACACTCAGAGGGCCCTATAAGGTGGGAAAACATATTCTCCACATGTTGATATGCTCTTACATGATATTATATTTATACATGACATGATATAGTTCAATTCTCTTTTGAGATGAGTGACTTGTAGGAAAAATCCCTCACCTCAAAAGGGGGGAATTTTTTAGGATTTTTCATTTATTATAAGTACTTCATGAGTATATTTGGGTATATTATATAGATTTATGAGTTTATATTTGATTCAAGTATAAGATTGGGATAATTATTTACAACCTTCATAAATATTTTGGAGGCATATGTAGACTGTATTTACTCAATTTTGTACTCCATGAGTGACATACTTCATATTGATATAAATTTAGATACATTTTGGGGCATGCCTTCTCCATTTTATAGTACCTATTCAATTGGGCATGATATTAGTTCATGCACATTATGAGAGTTTATAATGGGAAACAATTGAGTTTGGAATGATACTAGTTCATTCACATATACACCATTTTATATTTATTTGGGTATAATATTAGTACATGCACATATAAACTATTTCATATTTCATTTGGGCATGGTACTATCTTATGCACATATGATGGTTTATAGTGTGCACTGATTCAGTGGGGAATCATATTGGCTCATTTACATTTTCAAATTTTCACCTTTTTAGTTATTTATCATGTATTTTCAAGTGTGGATCAACTTTGAACCTATAATTATGTCTATATCAATCTATTCTTGTTTATGTGAATAATGTGGTTGAGCTTATATGTCTCTTAGTGGCCTAGACATTAATCTATTGGCACATTATCTGTATCCTTATTTACATCTTGGGGTTACAAGATTAGTAATAAATTAGTTATATGAGGGTTGGGGCATTTGTCTTCAAATCCATGGATTTTGCCTTAGATAAATTTCAAATGGGGGATTGATCACTCTCATTTCCATAATGTTATTCAAGCGGTTCAATTAGGAATCAAAATTATTTAATGTATTGACAAGGAAGCATCTCAAACAAGTTATAAGTAAAAATAGTATTACTCACATACATGTGTTCTCATTTATTTCTCTATCAAACTTCATGTATAGTTTAGATTTTAAAGTTTCATTATATGGACATTAACTATTACATTTTCAATGTAGGTTTTTCATAGATCATATTGCAAATTTTGATCCTTATCCCAAATACAAAGTATGTTATACATAATTAGGTATATGTTTATCCCTTAGTATTTTAATTTCATTATAATATTAGAATAAAATGGGGGCCTTTTTAGATACTAAAATATAGTATTCGACATAGTGCCAATTTTGACTTGCATTTATCCTACACAACTTACATGTTTCCAAACATCTATTAATTTCCATTCCCACATATTTCACGCTATTTATGACCAAAATCCATTATAATTTACTATCAATCACCAAAAATAACCTGTTATTTAGTGCTAAATTAGCTAAACATCCTACTCAAACATTTTTAAATCACCACACTTTCATTCATATCTCTTAGACATTATTGTCGACATAACTATTGTGAGGATAATGTTACCACCCATAAATTATAAATTACTATTTTTCAAAAATAAAACCATTGTCATAGGTATACCCATTAACCAAGAATGTTGGTGGCATGGTAAATTATCAAATTGAGAAGATATAAATACAAATATAGGTCAAAAATATCTATCATCTAGCACTATAAGGCATTTATCTATAAAAATTATATACAATATTTTACATTGAAAAAATATTCCCTATTCTTCCCAAATTGATAATCAATCACTACGAGTAGTCATCAACCAAGTTTTAAGCACACCAAACTAGGTCAAGATTCAAGACTATCAAATTCAAACCCATATTTATAGGTGCATTGATATAGTGGACATGTGGATTGAATTCTTGATTCAGAGTATTGGATATGTACAATATGGTGAATCATCATGGGGGTGATTGGGGTTAGCTCAACCTAATTGTAATTCCTTAGTTTTTAAAGGTTGTTATCCTTCACAAGTGGACCTAGGGTTTTAATTTAATTTATTGAGTTGTGTACATATTCAAGGGTCAAATATCATACATACAAAGACATATCAAGTAGGCATCACACACTATACAGTCACATATAGCTAAAGTTTCTCATTGTAGTAATATCATCTTCAGTCACTATTATAAACCTTTCTTCCTAGCTGTGACATTAGTGACCTACATATATAGAGATAATTCCAAATCCAGTCAAATCTTAAGAATTATTCCAATATATTTTCACTAATAGGAATATGTTACATTCAACTAGTAAACTAGTGAAAGCAAATATTTTATCTTTTATTAAAATTTTCATAAATTAAATTATCATGTCCAGTATAGTATTATACATTCATATTTATTTTTGATTGTCATACATTTAAATATGAATTAATTATAAATTAATTTTACTTGTTTATCCTATTATGATTAACATTATCTAAAAATAAGGTAAACATACAAACAAACTGTTATGGAATTATTGCATATGTATTTAGCTATATTCAAAATTGTAATATGGACTTGAAAAAGTAAATTCTATATATCCTTATGTCATTATATTTCTAGGTAACAAAGTTAACTTATGCCAACATTGAATTCATTTATACTTAGAAATATTGTGATAAAGTTTAATGCGTAGAATACAATATATATAGAAATCCAAAAGTATTTTATAATTTAATAAACATGGCTTGGTATCAAGATAATGGTATTTATGATCATATTATACTATTACTCACATATGAAATTGAGGAAAAACACTTGTGTAATTATAAGAGGAACTTTATCATTACAAATAGCTTTAATAAATTTAATCTAGGTGAAGATAATTACTTGCTAGGATATTTGTGACTAATGTTAGTACTATTGAAAGATGGGGATGATGTGTCTCTTATAAATAAAATAAAAAAAGAAAAAAATGTTATTTTTAATCTCTATTTTTATAAATGAGTTATTTCTAAATTTTGTTTATACTCTATTTTATGGATGTCTTTTTCTTTATTTTCTATTTGATTTTATTAAATGTCTTAATTGATATGTTCAAACATAAATGATATGTGTTTGTGATTTATTCTACAGATGAAATATTTTTATACTTTATTGTATGAATTTAAAAAGATCTAAAATTGGAACTCTAAAATAATTAAGAATACAATACATTGGCAAACTAAAATGCATGTTAGCAAATACTACAAAAAATATATTAAAGTTTATAATTAAAATAATTTTTGAAAATTTATTCAAATCAAGTGACTTACAATAAAAAATATTAGGAATAATAATGATAATATAAAACATGCCATGAGAGTACCAATCCAAATCAAACCCAATAATTCAACATCTCAAATGTTGCCAACTTTCATATAGGTATTTTAAAGAAAATAAATATCAATTGAAAATAATGATCAAGAGTAAAAATAAATATCCTCCAATTAGTGAGAATACATCCCATTTAGGTACTTTCCAAAAAATTAATTTTGACAACAACATCAAGAAAAACACTTGTAAGATTACAAAAAAGTAAAGTGATGAATCAAATAATTCAGCCCCAATAAGTGTAAGAATTAAGTGAAAATGAAGTACTAATTCAAAAAAAGACTAATAATTCAACATTTTAAAATTTAATACTTCTTGCACCCATTCAGAATAAAATACATTGGAAAAAATAGTATATGGTATATAAAATAATGCATCCCCCTAATACGTATCAAACACAATGCTCAATTATTTGTGTGTGTGTGTGTGTGTGTGTGTGTGTGTGTGTGTGTGTGTGTGTGTGTGTGTGTGTGTGTGTGTGTGTGTGTGTAAAATTAAGCATTATGTTTGATGCAAATTAAGGGGATATATTATTTTATAATGCATTCCCCTAATTCGTATCAAACACATATTAATGAAAATACATCTCATTTAGGGACTTACTAAAAATAAAATTTGATAGCAACATCAAGATAAATAATTGTAAGAGTCCAAACAAATTGAAGAGAGTGTCATGAAGTACTAATCCAAATCAAGACCATTAGTTCAACATCTCAAACATTTCCAACTTTAATATTTCTTGCATGCATTAAATGGAAAATGCATTGGAAAAAATAGTATATGGTATGTACAATAATCCATCCCCCTAATTAGTATCAAATACAATTCCCAATTATATATATATATATATATATATATATATATATATATATATATATATATATATATTCTTTACATTAAAAAAGTAAGAAAATTATTAACCAAAAAAAAAATTAATCATTCTGAAAATGTATATTTTTCCTTACAATATAATTAATACAAACAAGACAAAAAATTAACTAGTCAATAATGAAAAACTAAAAAAGTCAAAATTAGAATCCAATTTTATAATATTAAATTATAATAACCTAAAAATTTAACTCCAAAAATAGCCAAATTGGATTCCAATATAATTAAAAAAAATGATATCAATCATTTTGAATTATGCCATTGACTAAAATAAGTCTAGATTTATTCAAATATTTGTTCTTGAGTATCTAATTTGTTAGCCTTTCCATCTATGTGTGTTTTATTTATTTGCTAATATGGTCCTAGTTTGAATTTAATAAGTCTATAATTACATCAGTGCATTAACATATATAGGACATGAAATACAATGAATAACCCTATAGTTTATTGAAATAATATATTGTGAAAGTGGATAAGAAGTTAATTAAATAATTTTGAAAAAAAATCAAGCAAAATATGAAGCATGTATTACTTTTCCATGAATTCATTTTAGTGTGAAAATTTGAATAGGACTAGGCCCTACATTCATAGATTTGTTGTTGACATGCATTGATTATTGAATATTGAATTTATTCCCTATCTAGGGCCTTGATATAAATTGAGGAATAAAATAATGTCACAACCCATCATTTTATTGAAAATTTAAAAATTAGAAAATAGTGATTATGCCTGTACTATGACTATTTACTAACAAAAAATAAATTGTTTCAGGATCAATGCAATTTTTTTTTATTAAAAATAATTAATCATGCTTATATAAATAGTGTACACAACATCATTCCATAAATGTTTTAATTTTTATAAGATGATTTACATTAAATTTTTAACTCCATGTTAGTGACAAGAATTGAAACCACCAATAGATTCACATGATTTTTTGGCCTTCAACACACACTATGCAACTAATGTACGCTATATATTAAAACCCTTAATTACTTTCTAATAATTGATTCAATAATTATGGGAGAGACTAATTAATTTACCCGATCTTGATAATCATATAAAATTGAGGTACAAGTATCATACCAAACAAGATCCATGAGACATAAATCTAAACATGCATTCAAATGATACATCATTGAACAAATTTGCATAACTAAATTAGAATTATGAGTTTATTATAAAATAATTATGAGTGGAACCTATCAATGTTCATGTTAGGGTCCACTTACAATGGATTTAAATCATATCTCTCATATAAAATGCCCTTGCATCATCATAAAATTATAGTCTCAATTAAAAACACTATTATGTTTATCAAATACAACATCTAGGTTAAAAGCACACTTAAATAAATAATAAGCATACACAAAACTAACATCTTGCATTATGACTATTTCCACCTTTGACTATTTATCCTCAGATAATAGTTAATGGATTAAAATATTAGCATGAGATCTTTTCTTGCATCATTATGTGTATTCATACTTATTTATAATGTTCAAGTGACAAGTACACATGTATGTATGCATGTACACATGTACTTGCATATATAAAAATATCTATAACTTTACTTCTCATAAGAAACACATGATTCCCACAGAACATATATTTAATTTATGGCCTTTTTTTTTACATCCCGATTCCTCTCTAGACATAATACGTATCGATTAGTAGATTTTATGGTTATTGTTTGGCTAAAGACTATTTTATTAAGCTGAATTTTATAGACTGGTGTATGGATAGTTATATATTTCTTATTTTCATAACTATTAACTTATTGAGTTAGATTTACTTGTATGTTATGTACATGATGATCATGATTATTTAGTTCATTACATCAGTAAGTTGTGGATTTTATCTTGATTCATGATGACCACCTTGTTGTTTTGAGGTGAATTGAGGATAGATCCATCCCTAAACTATGACAGAAGGAGAGAACCATCAGAGAGGGTAGAGTAGATGGAGGCATTGAGGGATGATACAAAGTAAATTGAGAACCCTATACACACCATAAATAGATAATATGCTTTTGGGTACTATTATGATATCTATATTTGAAAATGCTTGATTATCATGTTGATCTAGTTTTGTGTTTGTTAATTTTAAATATAGAATCTCTTATGTCATTTTACTTAGCTTAATTCATGTGATGATGTTTCCATTACATGTCCTTAGAATTTGTGAATGTCTTTGCTATAATACAAGTATAAATCTAATGTCTTTTAGAAATATTAGTGTCTTATTTGTAACTAATGCATTGCTATATAAAAGGGAAAATTAATTGTTTTCAGTTAGATATTAATTATTATGATTAAGTTAATCAAGATAAGGGTTAAAGTGGTAATTTATTTTCTTTGTGTGTTATTTGATTTTAAATTAGAGTAGTTAGCAAGTTGTGTTACTTGATTGTTAATTCGACACTAATATCATGCTAAGACAATGATAATAATTATATTGTTTAAATGTTATTATGAATTTAATGTTAATATTCATAATGAATATAGGGTTATTATTATTAATAACGTTTAAAGAATTATTATGAGGAAGGTTTAAGAGTTTATGGTTTTTTGTGGGTTGACTCGAGCACTTTGAGCCATTTTACAAAACACTTCTACTTTGAATGGCATGAGAAATATGAAATGATTGCTAGTATTTTTCTTGTTTGTTTACATGCATCGACTTATTAATGGAGTTCATTATTATCACATGGAGTTTTGTCAAAGAGATTAGTAGTTCAGTTAGTACAAAAATAACCTGCAGGAAAATAAGATGGAGGAATAAATGCCTTTAGAGGACATGATAAATAAATAACAAAGAAGAAAGAAAGAGAAAAGGGGTTTAAGCTAGATTGGATAAGGGAAATATAAATTTGACATAGCAAAGACTTATTTTTGTAGGTAGGGTCTATTGGTTAAATTTAATATTTTTTTTGTATGATTTAAATCAATGAACCTGGTAAATCTTTAATGGATAATATTTTTTTTGTTTTTCATTATTTTTGAAACTATAGAAAGACCAAGGTTATATACCTAGAAATTGGGATGGTTTGACCATCCATAGATCCAAGTATATGACTCTAAAACCCTAGTATAAATGGATAAGTTCCTTAAATTATTTACAAAACTATAAAATACTAAGTTATAATATATAATTTTTGTGTATTTGTTTGGATGAATTGAAACCCTAGGTAAATTCTAAAGGGTATAAATATAGATGAGTATATTCATTTTGGCTATATTTTGGCTATCTTTGGTATATTTAATTAAGTATTTAACCATATATATATATATATATATATATATATATATATATATATATATATATATATATATATATATATATATATATATATATATTGGGATGTATTTTTTATCAAATCAAGTTTTAATAACCTTAATCTAGGTTAGGGTACAACTGAGTTTATAGGGTTAAACTTAGTCATTTAAAACTAGTGATAAGTTATTCCTTTCTTCATACAAAAATAATATATTATTTTTATGATAACTTGGTTAATTTTATTAAACCCAAGATAGGGAATGACTGTGTGTATGAGTTTAGTTGAGACAAAAATATGAAGAATTTATGAAATATAAACCTATAGATGGGTATTAATGTTTCATATGAGTCACTTTAGCTATAGTAATCTTACTTTGAATAAAATAACACAACTATTGATTTGTTTCATTTATGAAAATTATATATAATTATATACTATACATGGGTATATACATATAATCTTCAAGATTTTTAATTGATGACATGTCAATATGAATATATCAATGTCTATGGATATATCATATTCAAGTTTATGATTCTCTATTTACATATCACTATGATTATACTGTGTATTAACCATAAGTGGTGTTTATATGTTGAATGGTTATTCATTGTGGTTATATTTATGAGTTTCATTTTTTATGAATGAGAAGAAAGATATAGTTCCTAGTTAATATATAATGGTTAGGTAAATCTATTTTAAACATTTATGTTTGAATCACAAAATAATTTCTTGAATCTTGTTGGAGTATAAATGTATAAATCTATTCATATTTTTATGTGTGTGTGTGTGTGTGTGTGTGTGTGTGTGTGTGAGTGACTATGAAAAGTAATGGCTATGTGTTATTTGAGTGATTAAAATTATAGGATATTGTCAATTGATTATAAATAAATAGGACAAAACCATACTATAGTTTATTCTCTATGGGAATTTGGAAAGAATTTAATATAAATGTTTTATTTTTTATGCATATAAAAAGCATACGTGATTATAAAGGACATTAGTCTAAGATTAGTATAACCTAAGTATATAATATATATCTATGCATAATTAGTTGGATAATTTAATAATTTATACAATAAATTTTTGTATTTGTATTTGATTATTTGAATTATCAAGGCTAAATTTATAAATATAGTTGAGTGATCAAATATGCACATGCGCACGCGCACGCGTACACACACAAACACACACACACACACACACACACACACACACACACACACACACACACACACACACACACACACACACACACACACACACACACACACACACACACACACACACACACACACACACATGCACACACACACACGCACATGCACACACACACACACACACACACACACACACACACACACATGCACACACATGCGCGCGCGCACACACACGCACACGCACATGCACACGAACACACACACAAAATAATTTTAAATTGATGATAGAGTAATATTATCACTTAGATTTATGCCCTTTGAGGAGATGTCTCAGCTCTCCTCATCCAAGTGGCACAATTAAAACACCTCTAGGCTATGGGTGAGCCTAGGAATGAGGTGAATATCTAGATAGGGATAGCTCCCTTGATATACCACTTTGGATCACTAATACGCCTATGTTTATGAGAGAAAAGGGAGAGAGAAAATTGAAATTAAACTATCCTAAGAGAGGTTATACAAAAAATTAGTTGATGACTACCAACTAGCTGCATGTTACACATGAGAACAAGGGACTAACCAAACATACACTTCTCCAATTTGCATCTTCTCACATCAATGTTTCATTATGAGGTTATGGTGAATTTTTAGGCTTATAGGACTAGAGAATAGGTATATAATGACACTATTTAATAGGATAACTCACTCAACCTTGACACTTCTTAGAACACTTCACATGACCTATAAGAAAAAGCCTTCAAATTACAAATAGGTGAGAGAATGAGACAACATGATAAGGAAACAAGATTCATTACTAAGCAAGATCAATAATACAAGTAAAAAAAACTATGAATAGTCATGAAATAGGTAAAATTAAGTAGTCTTTATTGACCCATGGTATGAAAATGAGCAGGGCTTCACCATACTTAGGTGGAACATAAATTACAAAGGCCAAAATGGCTAGTTCCTATAGAAATTTAGAGAGAGAGGAGAAGAAAGAAGTCTAAAGATCACAAGGAAAGTTACATGTTCATGAGAATAGGGTGTGAAATATACCATGCAAGGGTAGAAGAGACAAGTGGCTTTGTAAGTCATGAAACTCATGAAAAGTGGTATGGTATTTAATTTATTGGCTCAAAAAACTCCCTTCATGATTTATCCGTATTTGAACATAATAAAACTGAATAAATATATTTTTGATGATTTGAAGTAGATATATGTATTTTAGACATGCCTCTCCATGCATTGGTTGTAGTCTTGGTCATCTAGAATCATCTAGAAATGAGCTATAACTGTCTACACTCAAAGGAAAATCCTCTTTCAGTCACCCCTCACACTTGGCTTCCAAAATGGCTTAAATTTTCCATGAAATTTTTAAAAGGAATTGGATTACATGTTTTAATACCTTACATGGCCTTATAAGAAATAGTCACACCTTAAAATCACTTCTAGTTGGAGTTTTCACACTTCTCACTAACATGTTCACTATGCCAATTTTGACTAGGTGAGATGAGAGATATAGTAGGAACACTTAGGATTTTTTGAAATAAATTAAATGTATATTGGGATTTATCTTAAGTCTTAATATTTCTTATAAAGTTGATTTCATCTCTTGAAACCTCCCATAACCTACATAACACATAAAATAGTTAATAAAACCCCTATATTATACTCTATATGTATAATTACATACTTTAAAATAGGATGGGGAGGATCCTGAGAGAGTATTATAAAATTTTAAATCACTTTCATGGTCATTCCATCTTGTTTTGATATCCTTCTAACTTCATCTTCCCAATCGAGTCCTTATCCAAGGGTTTGAAAGGGTTTTAAGTGCTTTCTATTCTTAAGGTTTGTTCATGAAGATGTAACATTGGAAATGTTAAAAAATATCACAATAATTATGTTCATGACCCCTGATAACACTTATAAACCTCTTGGATCTCCATGCAAATTAACAAAAGAGATATGAGCTTCTAGAGTTGCCCTATCGAGTTTGACTCTCCATTTCTTGTAGGTCAGATGTTGTCTTTGAGATAAAAATAAATTAGTCATGTTTTCTCTAAAAATTGAAAGATATAAAAAAACTATAATAACCATAAAAACATTCCATAATCAATATTAGTGATAATCTAAGGCTAGAAGTGTGAATGACTCTCCATTTGGACACTAGGCCTAAACCTTGCCTACATAAGCTTGACTGCATACTTGATGATTTAGACAATTATTTGAGATTATACCTTATTATAAAGGCTAATAATATTTTTTTAGGTGTAATAAAATTCCACACAAATTATATCAATGCTCACCCAACTCTTAACCCATCCTTCTATTTCTTTTTTCCAAAACTATAGGTTTATGTACAAGGGGAAGTACACTCAGTTTGAGACAAAATAGAAGGTATTTACCCTATTTAATCAGACATTTTGTATGTTTTAGAGGCATAAAAAAGTGGTAAATATAGTCTCTACCAAATTTTATCCCTTTATATTATGAATAGACCCCCCAACTTCAACAAAAGTCAAGATAGACTATACAAAAGGGGGACTGTGCACAGTGTTTTGGTGTGAATTATGTATGCTAGATTAGATCCCCTCCTCTATGATTGATTTTTATTATCAATAATATATAAAGTTTTTCATGATCATGATTATATTTTCCAATAAATATTAACCACTTTGACCTTTCATGTACCCCTCATTCTTTTTGCCTAGTTAGCACTGAGTACTTCCTTTGACTATGTTTCGCTTGTTTAGAGTACCTATAGGTGTTATTTGCATGAATTAGGCCTTAGGTATAGCTATTGGGACATATTTATATATTCAAAAATAATTTTATATGTGTTTTGACCTATTCATCCATATTTGGGTTAAGTCCATGTTTAGAAAATTAACCTCTTTGCTCTCTACCCCTCACAGTCATCTACAGTTGGATGTAGGTGTATATTGACAAATGAGGGGGCATCTGAAGGTGTTTATCTGATAAAAAATCAAAAAAATAACCTATCCTTATTTTTTTTCATGTTCAAAAATTTTCACACCAGGCTGTAGGTCCATATGAGAGAAACACTCTCTCAAACTTGCACTTTAAGTTGGTTATAAGTCAAGACTTTCTTGTGAAGGGACACCTATAGGTGTACATGAGACATGAAATACAATGTTATAACCTATTTATATGATCATTTAGGTCATAAATAGTATTTTTAACTATTTTAAAACCCTCAACCATGGTGCATATTCTATTGTGTAACTTTGGGTGAAAAAAGGTCTCTTTTGGACTTAGACTTGTAAATAATATTACCTAAATTTAGTGCTTAAAAGCACAACTTTGGGAATCTATAAAACCAATCTCCATTTATTATATTCCCATAAAATATTGTGGATTAATTTTCCTATATATATTATATAATGCAAATCCATTATGTTTCATTAAAAATCCTTATACCCCTATTGCAAAATATCAACAAAACATCAAAGAACTCTATTTTGCACTTTTGGGGATTTGATCCCAAAACTCAGTCATCTCATGTCCAAGATGATCTATCCTTAAATTTTCCAATTTATACTTTCAAGTATATATTCCATGACAAATTAAACCTACCAATAATCTAAGGAAAATTTTTGTCATGTGTTTTAATGCCTCAAAATATCTCCTTAGATCTCTGCTAACACTTGTAGGTGGCCACTTTCATGTTTGCAGACAATGAATGGAATGAGATAAATGTGCATGGATTTTGTCTTATTATGAGTTTTATGTTATTATTAAGGATTTAAAATAGAATTTATTGATCATATATAACCTTATTTGGCTCATACACTCTATTTTAACATGACTAGTCCTATGAGGACACCTATAGGTGTGTGTGAGTTACTTGTAGGTAGTGAGCATGGTTATGAATTACACCTATGGTATATGAGCCTCAAAAAATAATTTTATCTTATTAAAATGTAAAAATTTATCCCCTTAAAATTTTGAATATTTAGAACAAGTCAAAACATTATTTCAATGTGACATTTCCCATCCATGACACCTGTAGATGAATATGCCCATCACAGACTATGTGAAAGTGTTCAACAAGACTATAACAACCGTCTCGTACCATTTTAATGATAAATCAACTAATTCATGTTGATAAAATATAAACAAAGGCTTTTTAACCTTAATTACACCTCTGTAAACATGTAATATAGGTTCCATGCATGTGATTTACCATGATTGACTATGTATGATAGTCATAGGGTAAACTAGCTACATGATCCTTATGACTACACCCTCATGGAGTATGATTTATAAGATGAGATTGGAATGGGAGGAGATAAAAATAAAATTTTAAATGTGGTAATGAACTTATTATCATCCCCTAGAATCACTACCAAAGCTTGGAGACTTTGAAAATAGTGAAAATCTACCTACCACACAGAATGGTGCTTCTCTCAAAAATTTGATGTATTTGACTTATAAAAACACCTTAAAACATGAAACCAAGTGTCGTAATCATTATATGAGGTTTTAAAAATCACATTGAGATAACATTATCAAGTGAATTGTATAAACTTGTCCAAATGAAGGCAAAACTTATAGGGTGCACAAATTAACAAGTAAATTAGATAGGTCAACTTATTAAGAATGGTTAATAAATAATATAACATCATTAATATGAAAAAAAACATAAAATTGAAACTTACTAAGTTTATAAGACACCACCAAGAGCATTTTTCCTTAAACCTCTTTTGCTGATCGTACCAAGTACAAACCTTTTGACTAGTTTTATGTGCATGGAAAGGTAAAGAAGGATCATAATGGTTTTAGATAAATTTTAAAAATTACAAAGTAATTCAATAATGGATATTGATCTAAGGAATCTAAAGAGTCATCTCATGAACTTATCCCATGTGTCACACTCCCTTATGGGCCATACAAGTGCCAAACTCTTCCCTTTTTCAATAAAACTATCCTTTCTTCTAAAGAACCTATCAATTTTAGGTTATTAATAGTTTATTAAGGCATAATAGAACACATAGAACATTAAATCACCCTTTTTACACCTTAAAACTTTCCAATGAGGCTATACAACTCATTTAATGCCCTATTTTGACTGCAAAATGACTCAAAAGGACATAAGGACTAAAATGACTAATGACCAAGGCTAATATGATATAGAATTACATAAAATGACCTATAATACAGCTTATTACCAAATTTTAGACCCCTTAAAACATATAAAAATCAAATTTTTACCTATAAGGGTCCTAATTTGACTTGTAGGTTCAAATTTGGTCAACAAATTGGTGACTCATAGGGGTAGTATGCTTTTTATACTAAAGACTAATAGCCTTATCAATACATTGGGATTAAGGAGTCATATAAACTATTAAACATAAAAAAATAACTTTGACCATTGCCCAAAGTATTTGATCAAGGCAATACCAATTGACTACCTCGAACACATACAATAAAGGACACACACACACACACACACAAACACACACATGTGATCAAAGAACTTGGGGGAAAAAAATAACCACTATGTACAAATATAAACTAATCATACCTCCCTTTCTAGGATCAAAAGGAAAGTTTCTTGCATCTCCTTCTTCATGAGATGAATCATAGTGCCAAACATGTTGCTATTTGGATTGGATACTTGATGGATCAAACATATTTTTTGGCACTTCACTAGTTATGCTTTCAATTATACCATCTTCAAATAGGTCCCCAATGTAAATATATTCCTATTGGCCTTGTACACATACCTCATATTTTTGCCCACTCTTCATCTCATGATCAACTTACATCTTCTTTATAGGCATGGTTTCAAGAGGAATGGTTTATTTTTCCTTGGAATATTGAGGACAATAGAAGCTTGTTTTGACCTCCAAAGGCTGAGGTGAAATTTTATTTGGATCTTCTATGAAAATTTTAAAAATGTCATATTTATTACCATCATTTGTAATTAGCTCTAAGGAAGTTGTAGACCACTTGAGAGATTCAAACTCAGTATAAATGTTTTCAAATTGCTACAAAAATTCGTCATCTTCTTTTTGATCAGCATCATGAAGGGGAAAAAAAAATATAAGCTATTTCATTCTCTTATTTATAATCCAAAAGGACTTCACCCAATATTTCTTCTTTAACACAAGGCATTCTTCATTATCAACCAAATAAGAAGAATCAACACAAAGAATCACCTCTTCCTCACTATTTAGGACCTCTTCAAGACTCTCAAGTTGTATCTCAACTATCATAAATTGAATTTACTTCACAAGGGATGAAACATATTCCATATCCTTCTCCTTCTTGGTGATGCCAAGACTAGGCATCTTGAAATTATGTGACTTAGCCCAATGAGGCTGCCAAGGAGATATACATTCTTCAAGAAAGATTTATGAATTTTCCTCAACCAAATTCTCATCTTTAGGTTCCCATACCACAGGTCCATCAAGGCAAATGGTGATGGGGTGAGAATAAGATGAAATAGTTTGTAGAGGTATCACATATAATTCAAAATCAGATTGAGAATGAAATTTTGGGGATCCTTTTGGAAGCTCTTGAGGAAGGGGAGGTAGAATTTGGGCTAAAATAGCTTGGTTTTCTTCCTTCTATTTTCCAATCACTTTATTCACACATGATTTAGCTTGATCAATTTATTGAGGGAGGTTATATGGGGTGTGTTTAGGCATATGATATTCTTTTGAGTTTAAACTTTCCATCACACCTTGACTTAGGAATTTCATCCTTGACTCTAACTCTTCAATTTGCTTGGCTAGGTTCTCTTACAAAAGTATCTCTTTAATTTGATAGGCATATTCATGAGGATGAGGAGTAAAAGAGGGATGACATGGAACACAAGAGGTCTCTTAAGGAATGTTTGGAGGGATTTACATAAGATCAAGCTCTTTTTCAACTTCAAACTCCTTATCAAGGCTTCTATCCTATTTCTTTCCTCATGATTCCACTATCTTATTCCAGATTAGGATGTTAGGATTAGGAGTCTCTTTTTGAGATGATGATAAAATTTTAGGAGTGGATGAAGTTTTCAATAAACTTGGAATCTCCTTAGGCTTGGATTCTCCACCTTGTCTCCAACTTGGAATCTCATATCTAGAGGTCACTTCTTGAGGTGGGGATGTAATTGGAGAGGGTAATGAGGGCTTAAATTACACTTCCTTTATTGATGATATGGACTACTACATCTGACTATTGGAAAATTCAATATGACTATCAATATTTGCTTTAAAAACAAGGTTTGTCTCCCCAAATCTCTCTTCTAATTGAATAAGAAAAAGATGGCTTTGATAAGTTTGATTGGGCTCATGAGTGGGATTCATGTAGGACTAATAAAAATCTTGGGGAAGTGGATATGAAGGATAATATATTTGGTGAGGATACTTCTCATGAATTTTTAGCCTATCTTCTAAGGATGAAAGTAGACCACTCACATCTAACATGTCACTTGTGATCCTTTACCAATTAGCTCTCTCAATAGGTGTCCACTCTCTTTTAAATATCTCTAATGCATTTCTAACCTTATGAATAAGATGACTATGAAAATATTGAACATGCCCCCTAATGTCTCAATATCTAACATATAATTTTCATAGCCCAAAAGAGTTTTCTTGAAAGTGGAAATGGATCGATTAGAGAAGTGACTAGGTTGATTAGGAGCAAGATATGGAGAAGGCTGATTTTAGGGATAATACACTTGATGAATGGGCTGATAAGGATCATGATAGGGCTAATAAATAATTCCATAATCTTGGTAAACCTCACCAACTTGTATAAAACAATATTTAACACCAAATTCAACCATGAAACTTCATTATAAATCAAGAACATAAGGAATAATTATCAACAATCTTCAAAAGGAATACTTGGGATGCTTGACTATCTGATTTAATCTTAGAGTTGCCATTGATGTTTAGATAGATGCCTCCAAAGTCTAACGTGTTGAAAGATACCAAAAATATTTTTTCTTAGACTAATAATCCCACCAAGCATACCAAAAAATTGTTGTCACTTAGATTTGTACCCTTTGAGGAGATGTCTCAGCTCTCCTCATCCTAGTGGTATAATTGAAACACATCTAAGCTATGGATGAGCCTAGGAATGAGGTGAATCTCTAGATAGGGATATCTCCCTTGATGTAACACTTTCAATCACCACTAAGACTATGTTTGTGAGGGAAAAGGGAGAGAAAAAATAAAATTAAACTATCCTAAGAAAGGTGATACACCAAATTAGTTGATGATGACCAAGAAAATACATGTTACACATGAGAACAAGGGACTAACCAAACATACACTTCTCTAATTTGTATCTTTTCACATCAATGTTTTATTATGAGATTATGGTGAATGTTTAGCCTCAGAGGACTAGATAAGAGGTCTATAATGACACTAATGAATAGGTTAACTCACTAAACCTTCACACTTATTATAATACTTCACATGACCTACGATAATAAGCTTTCCAAGTATAAATAGGTGAGAGAATGAGACAACATGCTAAGGAAACAAGAGCCATCACTAAGTAAGATCAATCATCTAAATAAAACACACTATGAATAGTCATATAAGAGGTAAAAATAAGTATTATTTATCGATCCATGATATGCAAATGAGTAGGGTTTCACCATACTCAGGTGGAGAATAAATTACAAAGGCCAAAATGTCTATTTCTTATAAAACTTGAGAGAGAGAGGAGAAGAAATAAGTATAAAGATCATAAGGACACTTGTCATGCTGAGAGAATGAGTTATTTTTACATGAGAAGATGGTTTTAAATATACCATGCAAGGTCAGAAGAGACAAGTGGCTTTAAAGTCATGAAACTCATGAAAAGTGGTGTGGAATTCCCTTTATTGGCTTGAAAAAATCCTTTCATGATTTAACCCTATTTGATTATCCAAAAACTGACTAAGGATAGGTCTGATGATTGAAATGAGAGAGAATGATTTCAAACATAACTCCCCATGTATTTTTTGTAGACTTGTTCATCTAAAATCATCTAAAAATGAGCTATCACTACCTACACTCAAAGTAAACTCCTTTTTTAGTCACCCCTCACACTTGGATTCAAAAATGGATTCAATTTTCCATGAAAATTTATATAAGGGAGTGGATGACATGTTTAAAGACCCTCCATGGATCTAGAAGCATCAATCATACATTAAAATCACTTGCACTTGGAGTTTTCACACTTCTCACTACCATGTTCACTATGCCAGTTTTGATTGGTTAAGATGAGAGCTCTAGTAAGAACACTTAAATTTTTTTATAAGGCATTAAATTTATATTGTTAGTTATCTTAAGTCCTAATATTTCTTCAAAAGTTTATTTCATATCTTGAAACATCTTGAAACCTACATAATGCACAAAATAGTGAATAAAACCCTATTTTGTTCTCCATACAATTACGTATAATACAACAAGATGGGGAGGATAATGAGAGATTATTATATAATTTTAAAGAAATTCCATGGTCATTCCATCCTGTTTGGATATCCTTCTAACCTTATCTTTCAAATCAGGTCCTTATCTAAGGGTTTGCAAGGGTTTTGAGTGCTTTCTATTCTTATGGTTTGTTCATGAAGATGGAACATTGGAAATGCAAAAAAATATCAAAAAAATGATGTTCAAGACCCTTTATAACACCTCTAAACCTATTTTATCTCCATGCAAAGCATAAAAAGATATATAAGATTCTAGTGTTACCCTATCTAGTTTGACTCTCCATTTCATATAGGCTTAATGTTGTCTCTAAGATCAAAATGAATTATTATTTTTTACTCTAAAAAGTGAAAGATATTACACACCTATAATGAGAATAAAACTACATAAGCCTGACTACATACTTGATGATTTAGACAATTTGTTGAGATTATCCCTTGTTATAAATTTAACTCATGTTTTATCAAGTGTAAAAAAACTCCACACACCTTCTATAAATGTTCACCTAACTCCTGACCCATCTTTTTATCTCCTTTTTCCAAAACTACAAGTTTATGCATAGGGGGAAGCACCCTCTGTCTAAGACAAAATAGAGGGTACTTCCTTTATTAATCAGACCATTTTTATTTTTTATAGGGTTATCCAAGTGGTATATATTATCTCTACCAAATTTTATCCCTTTATCTTATCAATAGACCCCCCAACATCAACAAAACTCAGGATGGACTATGCAAAAGGGGAATTATACACATTGTTTTGGTATGAACTATGTATTATGTATTATAACCCATCATTTGTGATTTATATCTATTTTAAATAGTATATAAATGTTTTAATGATCATGATGGATATTTTCCAATATTTTTTCACCACTCTAACCTTTCATGTACCCCACATATTTTTTGCCTAGTCAGGACTAAGTGTTTCCTTTGACTCTATTTTTTTTGTTTAGTGCTCTTGTAGGTGTTATTTACATGAATTAATACTTGGTTATAGTTCTTATGAAATTTTTAGATATTTAAAAATAATTTTATAAGTTTTTAGACCTATTAATCCATATTTGGGTTAAGTCTATGTTAATAAAATTAACCTCTTTGCTCTTTGCCCCTCACAATCATCCACAGTTGGCTATAGGTGCGTATTGTCAAATGAGGGGGAATATTAAGGTTTTTATATGATAAAATCTTAATATAATAACCTATAATTCTTGTTTTTAATTTTAAACAAGGTTCACACCAAGATCTAGGTCCACAAGAGAGAAACACTCTCTCAAACTTGCACTTTAGGTTGGTTGTAGGTCAGCACTTTCTTGTGAAGGGACACTTATAGGTGTACATGAGACATGAAATACATTGTTACAAATATTTACATGATCCATTAGGTCATAAAAACTAATTTTAACTTATTGGAAACCCTCAACCATGGTGCATGGTCTATTGTGTAACTTTGGGTGAAAAAAGGTCTCTTTTGGACTCATACCTGTAAATAATATTGCCTAGATTTAGTACTTAAAATCACAACTTTGGGACTCTAAAAAACCAATATGCATTGATCATATTCCAATAAGACCTTGTGGAGTCCTTATCCTAATATAGGATAAAATACAAATCTATTAGGTTGCATTAAAAGTCCTTATAGCCCTATTGCAAAATATCAACAAAACATCAAGAACTCTATTTTTCACTTTTGGGGATTTGATCCCAGAACTCAATCATCTCATGTCCAAGGTGATATACCCTTAAATTTTACAATTTATCATTTGAATTAGATTTACAATTATCAATTAAACCTACAAATATTCCAATGAAAAGTTTTTTCATGTGTTTCAATGCCTCAAAATAACTCCTTAGCTCTCTGTTAACACCTATAGGTGGCCATTTTCATGTGTATAGATAGTGAATGGGATGAGAGAAATGTGCATGGTTTTTGTATTATTATTATTTTTTAAATTCTTCTTAAGGATTTAAAATATAATTTATTTATCATGCATGACCTTATTTGTCTCATACACTCCCTTTTAACATGACTGGTGCTATGAGGACACCTGAAGGTGTGTGTGAGTTATTTACAAGTAGTGAGTAGGGTTATGAACTACACCCATGGTATATGAGCCTAAAAAAACCATTTTATCCTATTAAAATTCAAAATTTTATCCCCTTAAAATTGTGAAGATTTAGAAAAATTCAAAACTTGATTTCAATGTGATATGTCCCCTCCATGGCACTTGTACATGAATATGTCCATAGCAGACTGTGTGAAAGTGTTCAACATGACTGTAACAATCATATCTTAACATTTTAATTATATATTAATTATTTAATGTTGATAAAATATATACCAAGACTTTGGAACCTTCATTGTACCTTTGTGAACATGCCATACAAGTTCCATACATGTGATTTACCATGACTAATTGTATATGATAGTCATAGGGTAAACTGGCTACATGATCCTTATTAATACACCTTCATAGAGTATGATTTGGAAGATGAGATTGGAATGGTATGATATAAAAATAAAATTTTAAATGTGGGAGTGAACTTATTATCATCCCCTAAAATTACTACCAAAGCCTAGAGGCTCTGAAAATAGTGAGAATCTACCTATAGCACAAAATGATGCTTCTCTTGAAACTTTGATGTATTTGAATTATATAAAAACCTTAAAACAGGAAACCAATCATGGGTATAATTTTATTAGGGATTTAAAATAATCTATAAACAACATCAATAAGTGACTTGTATGGACTTATCCAAACCAAGGCAAAACCTATAGGGTGCATAGATTAAAAAGCAAATTGGATACATCAACTAATTAGGAATGGTTAATAAATAATATAAACCATTCATAAATAAAAAAACAAAAAATGGAATATAAATAATTTTAGAATATACCCTAAGATAGTTTTTCCTAAAACCTTTTTTGCCTATTGTACCAAATACAAACCTGCTGACTAGTTCTGTGTGTATGGAAGGTTGAACAAGGAGTGGAATGGTTTTAGCTAAATTTTTAAACTTATAGATTAATTAAAGAATTATAATGGATTTTATGAAGTTTAAGATTCATCTCATGACCTTAACCCACATGTCACACTCCCTTATGGGTCATACATGTGCCAAACTCTTCCCTTTTTCAAGAAAACTACCATTTATTCTAAAAAACCTATAAATTTTCAATTATGAATAGTGGTTGAATGAGATATTAATTATTTATATTATTTTCTAGATATTTAAATGTTGCCCAAATGGTATGATTGTCTTAATTTCTAATCTTACCCGAATGGTATGATTGTCTTGAAATCTGGTTGTATTATGCTATGAATAAAATTAGTTATTTTGCACTATTAAATTGCAATTGACAGACTAAATGTTAATAAAGGAGAGTTTATTGTAGTAGTTCATAATTTAAATGCTAGTAGGGAAAATATCATTTTGGAATCTATTAGTTTTAATAAATTTTAAACATAAGAACCAATCTAGTATTAATGACCCTATATAAATAAGTGAGATAGATTTCACTTACTTAAATAGTGTCACTAATACACATAAATAGTGTAATTTGATTGAGTGGTGTGTATGAAATTGACTGGTCTTTATGATCAAATAGCTAGAATAAAACTTTGGCCAAAGTAGTGTTTATGGTTAAACATTGTCATTTCATTTATTTGATTTAGTTTACATGTTTTGAATGATATCATGTTAGAATGGGTTTGTTTATGAAATAATGCATGTAATAGTTATCTTACAACACATAGGTTCTAGTTGTCACTCTTTATTCCTACATCATCATTTTCTACCCATTTATGAAGGGAGGGTTATTCCCTTGTTGGGAGATTAGGCGAGGTATTGCTAGTCCATGGTTGGTGTGAAAAAACTCTTGGATGATGCTTTCCCTCCCCTCAATAGTACTTCACTAGTGACTACACTCATGATTACTTATAGATAATTCAATTTTTATGAGACTCGTATGTTCTATGGAGTATTGTATCATTTTACATTATTTTTATGACATGTATTATGTTTAAAATGTACTATTTTTTCTATATTTGAATACTACAATAGTTGGTTGTAATATTATATCAACTGTGGCTGAATTTATAAATATACTTTTATGAAATAAATTTAGTATTTATTTTATATTAGCATTGTATTGATCTTGTGATCATTGGCTAAATATATTATCTATTTACCTTATTTATGGTTAGCTTAAAAATTAATGTATTTATTTAAAGATCACTGTATTATTGGTTTCATCATGATGGAAACTATTCATTAAATTTGTGTAAATGTTTTTAAAAAATTACCTTATTCTACAAAAACCCAATGGGTTGTTACATTATGGTATTAAAGCTGAGGCTCAAACTCTAGGACTTAATGAGTCCACTAATGTAAATATATTCTCCTATTAATTAGGAAAAAGATGGTGCACACTAGATCTAGTGGTGAGAGTACTTCAAAAACTAACCCGCTAGTGGCTCCAATTTAATTTACCACTGAGCAATCTAAAAAGTTGGATCAGATCATTATAACCATGCATGAAACTAGGGACCAAATCATGACCTTATAATAGGAAGTGTATGGGCATGTTGAGGAGAATATTCAAGAAGACCCTGAAGAGCATCTTTTTGAGATGGAAAATTTACAATGGTAGAGGTAGGAGGAAGTGCCACAAGATGTGAGAGCTCAATTATATGTAGATTTGGCATGGAATATGAAAAATTTGAATCTACCCAAATTAGATAGAACCATTTTAAGAGATGGAGCTAAATCATGGCTAATAGATATGGAGAAACATTTTGATATTTGAAATTATTCTAAAGTCACTAAAGTAATATGGGAAGCATATCAACTTGGTGGAGAAACAACAACATGGTGGTAAAATAATAAGCTCAAAATGAACCTCAAATCTACCATCATCACTTTGGAATAATTCATGACATTATTTAGGTCATGGTGACTTCCTCAGCTGTATTTCGATCAAAAGCTGATGGATTTTTAGAACCTTAAGCAAGGAGACCTTTTTGTGAATGAATACTAGGATAAATTCACTAAACTCCTAAAGTATGTCCCTTAGTATCAATATAATGAGATGTTTTGAATCAGGAAGTTCATTATGGGATTAAAACGCCAAATTAGTTGTGAGGTGGATATGTATGGGCCATCTACCATGGATTAGGTATTCTATAAGGTAGTTAAGTGGGAGCAAAAGTTAAAATATCTTACTCAAGTTAGATATAAATTCAAAAGTTTGGAGGTCTTAAAATGACTTTCAAAAATCAGAATTTGAAGAAGAGTGGAGACTACGAGAACTGGTTTAAGAACCAAAATACTAATTTCAATAGTAGATCAAGAAATAAGATACCTAGAAATAACTTTAAGGGAGGTTTTAAGGTGAATTAATAGTCAAATAAGAGAGGACCACCTGGTAGATGTTTCATTTGTGGAGGTGATTATTATGCTAGAAAGTGTACTCAAGGTAAATTTTATAGTAATAACAAGTCTTCTACTTCATAATAGGGAACTTTCAATAGAGGATTCATGCAATTATTGACAATCCTCAAGCTAAATTCTAAGCTTCTTTGATTAAATTGATAGATATTTTGTTTGATCATCCAATTTCAATTTTGACTGATATTGGGGATAATGAATGTTTTATTGCTACTAAAATAATTAATAATTTATCTATAAAAGATGTAATTATGATAAATGAATGGTTTGTGTAGTATGGGAATGAATCAAAGGTTAAGGTTTATAAGTGTCTAGTAGAAGCTAAGATCAAGTTATCTAAAATTAATACAATAGTGGATCTATATGTTGCACCATTAGGGTCATATGATGTGATCCTAGGATTTAATTAGATTTTAGAGCATAAATATAAGGTAGATTGTTAAATCAATTAGGTAGAGTGTCAAGATGCTTTTGGAAATCAGAAATAACTTTAGGGTGAGAAAACAAAGTAGAAGCTTAGGCAAAATTTTGAAATTGAACTGATGTTTTTTTTATCATCCAATTTCAATTTTGATTGACACTGAGGCTATTGAAAGTTTTATTTCTACTAAAATTCTTAATAATATGTCTATAAAAGATGTAATTATGACAAATGCATGGTTAGTATATTATGGGAATGAATCAAAGGTTAAGGTTGATAAGTATCTAATGGAAGTTGAGATCAAGTTAACTAAAATTAATACAATAGTGGATATATATGTTACACCACTAGGGTCATATGATGCGATTCTTATATTTAATTGGATTTTGAAGCATAAATATAAGTTAGATTGTTATCTCAAGAAGGTAGAGTGTCAAGATGATTTTGGAAATTAGAAATAACTTTAGGGTGAGAAAACAAAGTGGAAGCTTAGGCAAATTTCTAAAATTGAAATAAAGAGGGCTCAGAGAAAAGGATGTCAAACATTTATTGTTAAAATATATGTGATGGAGGAATCTAAGGAACTATTCATTGAAGATTATCCTTTTCTTTAGAACTTTTAGGATGTGTTTCCAAAGGAATTATCAGGATTACCACCTAAGAAATAGTTTGATTTCTCAATTTACGTAATACTTAGATACAAAATGCAATCCATGTTACCTTATAGGATAGAAAATATAGAATTGGTTAACTTTAAAGCTCAACTATAGGATTTATTATCAAAAGGGTTGATTCTACCAAGTGTGTCACCATGGGGTGCACCAATGGTGTTTATCAAGAAGAAGGATGGTACTCTTCACTTATGTATTGATTACAATATGTTTGAACAAGGAGAAAATTAAAATCATGCATTTATTACCATGAATTAGTGATCTCTATGATCAAATGTGAGGGACAATAGTCTTATCTAAGATTGATCTTTGAGTAGGGTATCATCAGGTAAATATCCAAGATGAGGATATTCCCAAAAAAGTATCTAAAACTCAATATGGCACTTTGAATTCATAGTGTTGCCTTTTGGGTTAACAAATGCTCTGGCAACATTTATGAATTTGAATAGTGTGTTTAGGGATTATTTTATCACTTTGTGTTAATTTTCCTAGATGATATTGTCATATATTTTAATAATGAGGAAAAATATCTTCAACATCTAGAACTAGTTTTGCAATGGTTGTAGAAGCAAAAATTATATGATAATTTGTCCAAATGTGCATTTTTCTAAATGAAAGTGCAATATTTAATACACATTATCTCCATGAATAAAATTTTAGTTGATTCAACTATGATAAAATCCATAATGGAATGGTCATCACCTAAAAATGTGCATGAGGTGAGGAGTTTTATGGGATTAGTATGTTATTACAAGAAATTTTTGCCAAACCCAATTACCTCTCTTTAGTGGAAGAATCAGAGTTTTATTTGGTCATGTAAGTGCTAAAAATATTTTTAGGAGCTAAAGATGAGGCTTACTTTGACACCTATGCTAAGAGTTCTCGATCCTAATGGTTAGTTCTTAGTAATCATAGATGTATCTAACGATGGACTTGGAGGAGTTATTATGTAAGATGGTTCAGTTATAACATATGAGTCTAAAAAATTAATCCTTATGAGGTGAATTATGCCCCTTATGATATCAAACTTGTAGAAATAGTGTATGCCTATCAAGTTTAGGGAGATTATTTTTAGGGGAAACCATTTGAGCTCAACACTAACAACTTGGGACTCAATTATATCTTTACCCATCTAAATATGAATGTACATTAGAGATGTTGGTTAAAATTCTTATCTGATTATAATTTTGATATTAACTATATCAAAGGAAAGGAAAATAGAATTAAAGATGCCCTAAGTTGTAGAAGGTACATAACAACCTTAGTTACTATCAAGAGTACTTTCTATGATTAGGTAATTAAATTCTCCTCAGGAGATGAATTCTATGAATAGGTTAAGAAAGATTTGATAGAGAATTCTTATAATCTTGAGATTAAAATATTTAAGCTAGAGAGTGATGGTCTTTTGAGATATAATGGTAAGATGTATGTTCCTGATAGAGAGAATATGAGGAGAATAGTGATAAAATAATTACATAATGCCCCTTATAAGCTAAGACCTCTCTATTTTTGGAAAAGTATTAAAAAAGTTGAAGCACATTTTTTAACTCATTGTTTAGAATGTCAACGTATGAAGACTGAGCATGTGCATATGAAAGGATTGTTATATCCTCATGATATACCAAAATAGAAGTGGCAGGTAATTAATATGGACTTTGTCCAAGGTTTGAAATTATCATAGAATCTTCATGATATGATATTGGTGTTAGTTAAATAAATAACCAAGTTAGTTCACATCATACAAGGTAATTTGACTGATGATGCAACAATGCTTACAAAGAGATTCATGAAATATGTGTACTAACTACATAGATTTTTAGAAAATATCATTTTTTATTGAGATATGACAAAAAAATTTAGATTTTGGTTAACTTTGAATTCATCTCTAAGCATGAAATTTAATTTTAGTACTACATATCACCTCAAAATAGATGGACAAATAGAGAGGGTTAACCTAATATTAGAAGATCTCCTTTGATTGTATTTCATAGATCAGCAATACAAGTGGGAGAAGTACCTTTTATTGGTTGAGTTTGCCTATTAAAAATCATATCAATCAACATTGAAAATGGATCCATTTAGGGCATTATATGGAAGGAGGTGTAGAATACTAGTTAGTTGGGACATATTGGAATACAGAGTAGTCTTTGGACCTGAAATGCTTGTGGAAATGGAAGACCATGTTAAGACAATCACACAAAAATTGGTTGAGGCCAATGATAGATAGAAACGTTATGCTGATATGAAAATAACAAAGCAATTTTATTTTGATGATAAAGTATTTCTATGGGTTAATCCTCAGAAATGTTTGATTAAGTTTGGTAAATCAATGAAGCTTTCACCAGGATATATAGGACCCTTCGAGGTTTTAAAAGGGATCAATCCTACAATGTATAGGCTTATTGTTCCACCAAATCTATCTCTATTGCATAATGTTTTTGATGTGTCTTATCTTAAAAAATATGTTGATGATCCTTCTCATGTATAGGATTGGAATGTTATATAGGTTCTAGATCCTAGGGTGGTCATAGTAGAACTAGTCAGAATAATTAACACTCGTAAACTTAGTTTGTGTAATAGAGAAGTGTCATAGTGTAAGGTATAGTGTGACCAATACTATGACTATAGTACCACCAGGAAGGATTATGATGAGTTATATAGGTTATTTCCACATCTTTTTAGTTAATATGTTTGTTGGATATCATTTAATTTTTTGTTGAATAATTTTTAATTTCATAACTTCTATTGTAATAAGTGTCATTAGGATGATGACTAGCTTTAATGGGGAAGGATATTACATCTCGATTCCTCTCTAGACCTAAAAACCTAATGATTAGTGGATTTCATGGTTAATGTTATGATAATTACTATTTTGTTAAGCTTAATTTTATATACTGATGTATGCATAATTATATAATACTTATTTTCATGATCGTTAACTTGTTGAGTTAGCTTTACTTGTATGTTATGTACATGATAATCATGATTATTTAATTCATTACATTAGTATGTTATGGATTTTATCTTCATTCAAGATAACTACCTTATTATTCTGATTTGGATTCAAGATAGATCCATCCCTCAGACTATGATAGAATGAAACACCATCAGAGAGGGTGGAGTAAATGGAGGTGTTGAAGGATGATAGAATAGAAACTGAGAACTATGCACACACCACAAATAAATAATATGCTTTTGGTTACTATTATTCTATCTGCATTTGAAAATGGTTGATACTGATGTTGATCTAATTGTGTGTTTACTAATGTGAAATTTAGACTCTGTTATGTTATTTTAGCTTATTTCATGTGATGATTTTTCCATAATGTGTACTTGGAATATGTGAATGTCTTTTCTATGATACAAGTAGAAATATGTTGTCTTTTAGAAATATCAGTGTCTTGTTTATAACTAACTCATTTCTATATAAAAGGGAAAATTAATTTTTTTGAGTTAGATAATCATTATTATGATTAAGTTAAGGCAAGATAAGGGTTATATTAGGAACTTGCTTGTTTTGTGTGTTAATTGATTGTTAATTAGACATTAATATCATGCCAAGACAATGATAATATTTTTATTATTTTAATGTCATTATGAAGTCAATATTAATATTCATAATGAATAGAAGGTTATTATTATTATTATTAATGTTTAAAAAATCATTATGTAGAAGGTTCAAGAGTTTAGGTTTTATTTTGGGCTGACTCGAGCTCTTTGAGCCATTTAAAAAAAAATTACTTATAACAACATTAGAAAACATGAAATGATTTCTAGTATTTTTCTAGTTGGTTTACATGCATTGACTTATTTATGGAGTTCATTATTATCACATGGAGTTATAGCAGAGAGATTGACAATTCAATTAGCATGACAATAATGTGCAGGTAGATAAGATGGAAAAAGAAATGCCGATAGAGGACACATGAGATAAATAAAAAAGAAGAAAGAAAGAGAAAAAGGGGTTTGATCTAGATTGGAGAAGGGCAATATTAATTTGGCATAGTAGAGACTTCTTTTTAGAATTAGGGTTTATTGCTTAATTTTCATATTTATTTTGTATGAGTTAAATAAACAACCTAGTAAATCTATAATGGATAAGGATTTTTCATTTTTCATTATTTTTGAAACTATAGGAAAAAGGGTTATATAATTGGCAGTGGGGATGTTTTGGCCATTCACAGAGCCATGTATTTGACACTAAAACCCTAGTATAAATGGTTAAGTTCCCTAAATTTGTTGCCAAAATATAATATACCAAGTTATAATGTAGAGTTTATGAGTATTTATTTGGACAAACTGAAGCTTGCGGTAAATTCCAAAGGGTATAATTATGGTTGATTATATTCATTTTGTATCTATTATGGCTATGCTTAGTATATTTAATTAAGTATTGAACCATTTTGTTCAATATATAATATATATACTAGGAAGTGTTTTTTGTCAAATCATGTTTTACTAACCTTAGCCTAGGTTAGGGTATGGATAGGTTTGTAGGGTTAAACTCAGTCCTTTAAAACTAGTGATTAAGACATTCCTTTATTTATACAAAAATAATAGCTTGTTTTTTATGAAAAATTGGTCAAGTTTATTAAACCTAAGATAGGGCATGACTATGTGAATGAGGTTAGTTGAGACAAAAATATGAAGAATTTAGGCATTATAAACCTATAGATAGATATTAATGTTTCATATGATTCACTTTATCTATAGTAATCCCTTTCTAAGTAGAATAACACAAGTATTGATTTGTTTTATTTCTTAGAATTATATATAATTGTATAAATATACATAGGTATATACATATAATATTCAGGATTGCTAGTTGATGACTTGTTGATATGAATATATCAATGTATATGCATATATCATATTTAGGTTTATGGTTATCTACTAAAATATCATTGTGATTATACTATGTATGAACAATAAGTGGTGATTGTATGTTGAATGATTATTCATTGTGTTTATATTTATGAGTTTTCATTTTATATGAATGCGAAGAAGGATATAGTTCCTAGTAAATATATAATGGTTAGGTAAATTTACTTTAAGCATTTATGTTTGAATCATGGAATAATTTCTTGAATCCTATTGGAGTAAAAATGTATAAATATATTCATATTTTCATATATGTTTATATATATACATAGATGTGTAAAGTGATGACTAGGTGCTATTTGAGTCATTAAAATAATAAGATATGGTCAATTGATTATAAATAAATAGGATGCAACCATACTATAGTTTATTCTCGATGGGAATTTAAAAAAAAAAATCAATATAAGTTTTGTATTTATTATGTATATAAAAAATATACATGATACTTAGGGACGTTAGTCTAAGATTA